>JAULKK010323424.1:0-11268 GCA_032355705.1 Rubia peregrina | reverse complement strand
AATATTGTACAATAAAAATACCAATTCATGGAGAAACACTCAAGGGTTTACGAAGGGTCTAAGTAACATAAGAAAGATGAAATTTCAAGTAAGACTAGTTTGAACAAGATGAGAAATATTACATACCGGATCCTTCTTGGCGAGTAGAACAAGCAACCAAAAAATTGGACAAATAATTTAGAAGATGAAGAGGAGTCTGGTTGGGACTTTTGATTTTCTAGCGTAGAAGATGAGAGGGGACAGAGAGAAGTTTTGAGATTAAAAAAGAGAAATTATGTCATAATTAATGTGATTGGCTTTTAATTTTCAACCCTCCAAATTTGGTTTCTCTCTCTATAGATATGGAGGATGAGTTTCTCTCACTACCCCAAGTCACTATTTTGGAGCAGTTGTTGGAGCTAAAAAATTAGTAAAATCTCTATTTTTAGGCAAATTCTACAATATATAGTAGCTGTAAGACTTGCTTTTAGGAATGGGTAAAAGTAGCTAATTTTCCCTCTTTTGACTTGGATTCTAAGACCACGAGTTAGAGTTTATGATTGGAAGTTTGATAATATGCAATCATTTGTCATGTTTTTTTCTAAGGTAGCAAGTAGGAGAAGTCATTGAATGTTGAACTTTCTTGACTAATATTAGTAAATGCATAAAATGGTTCAATGATTAGACATTTGGATTAATGTTTCTAAGTGTTACCGAACTAGTTGATTCTTCGTACATAATGTCATTAATGGGACATCTTTAGGTGTTCCTCGACTAAAAAGGTCATTGGTGAGGTTTACAAGAGATTTCGAATTCACTCTTGTAAACTACTACCAAAAAAGAGTGGAAGATTTATCTTCATAACAAGTAGTCAAAGTAGTAAATAGGCTGTGGATTCAAAGATAGATAAGATGCTCGGAAGTGAAAATCAATTGCGTCCAAGGCCCCGTAATTTATTTTTGATTCACTGTTTGTAGTTTGTTGTTTGGTTAGTTTAATATCTTGTTTATGGTAGCATTTTTTTCCTTTAATTTTACAACGTTGAAAAACCAACAAAAATCACCCATCGTTACTTGCTTTTATATATCTATGTGTGTATATATATGTGCTTTTATCCACCTTATATGCATGGACCCTTAGGAAAATCGCTCTTTTTCGTGGACAACCCTGATTTGTCACCATCTACTTAGTTTTTTTTAGGAAGTATTTAGGACTTTTAAGTTTTAAACTTAGTGGTATAGTGACGACCTCCCATGTCACTACCGGAAGAAAGAAGAAGAAGGTAGAAGACTGTTGTAAAGGGGTGGCAGATGTGTAAGGGATTAAACCCAATTCACCAACGGATTGGGGTGAAATTAATCCAATAACCGCCTCAGTTTTTAGCATAAATGGGGGCGTAGAATTTCCATTTTAAGCATCCTCAATACCTTATTGAGAGGTGGCTCTTTCTTCTTAGTATTCCAAACATCAGAATCGTACGCGGGTTTGAGGGATTGGGAGTTTCTTTGCGTAGGAAGGAGTAAGGTTTTGGATTTTTTTGGTGAAGGAAGGTGTTGAAGAGGAGGATAGGAAGAACTTGGTAAGTAATAGATTTTTTGTAGTTAGAACTGATGTTAGAATCTGTAGGTAGTTGGAATATGAATGATTTTAGATAATCATCGTATTGTTTTTTTTTTCGTTTGTCAATTTGCCTAACAAAAACAAACTAGGAAGTTGCGGGTGCATAATTTGTATGAAAAAGAAATTGGCTTTGATTTTGTGAACTGGAGAGCTTTTCGTCTTATTAAGCAGTGTGTGTCAAGAATTTCTTGCAATTGGAGGATTCTGACTTTGTTAGTTGCTTTGAAAACAAATTCGATTGAAACTACCCTTGCTCTTGTCCTGAATATATTAGTACTCAGTTTGAGAAGTATAATCAGCTTCTTCATTAAAAGATTTCATAAGCATAACCTTTGCAGGAAAATTGTGTGTGAAGCTTGGGATACACACACACACACATATATATATATATACACACCCTAGTCTAATTTTCAGTTACACAACTAATAGAGGTATGATCAAGGACTTGTTTTATCTGTCTGCTGAGCCTGTTTGTTTAAGTTTTGATGTCATCAGAGTGGTGATTTGTTAAATATTCCTCTAAATCATGTATCTAATCTTGTACAGTTAACGATTAGGGGCAACACTTATAGAACTTCAATTTTACTCGGTATTTCATTCTATAGAGTCGAGCTCTGAACTCGAAATGAATCGATACATGTATGTGTATATATTTAAGTTTACTTGTGGATGCAGGAAGATGGATGCACAAAAGGTCTCTTGACTCATGGTTGTGTGTAGTGTGATTTCCCATCTCATTTCTTCCCAATCCAGTCCAATTGACACATCTCCCAACAACCTTTCCCCCTAACCCGGTCCAGGAGTTTTGCATCAGAGGACGAAAAAGAATTAGGGTGCCCAAAAACAGTTGGAACCAGTAGCTCAGAAATCAGCCACAAGCTCAAGTGTTGAACCAGCTTCATCAACCTCACCTTTGATCAATGCCACTCACACTAGCATCCAGAACAATCCGATGAACACACCAGCAAGTCAAGTGGGAGGCGCAACTATTCCGGAGCGGTCCTCCACAATTAATAATAAGGTGTCAATCATGCCCGCAATCAAAGAAAATGACCGTGTATTGCCACATAAATTTATTGCTAACGATAATACGAAAAATTATCCAACTATCCCAGGTCTACAGACTCAATCAATAGCAAGTACAATAGACATATAAGGGAAATTAATTCAGTAACTGAAGGGAACTACAAGCGCAACCCAAATTATATATCTCTTAATGTCAAAGGCGTCAACAAGGAAGAAACTTTCTCTATCAATAATGAGGGCAGTTATTTACATCTTCCCCATCAATTTCTCTACCTCATTTATTTTTTATAATAGCAATAAAGTGCAGGAATCACCTCAATTTATGTCCAGGAAGAGTGTTGTGAAAGCCTGGGAGGAAGTCCATGACTTCGAGTAGGAACAAAAAGTTGCCAACGGATTGGAGTGTGATACTCACCCTCCGCCGAAAATGAAGCTTACTAAAGCAGCGGTCATGGATCAAGAAACCATCAAATCCTTATAATCCCACCCCATCAATGATCTTCTTCTCTCATCCCCTGTACCAGTTCCATTGCCACTGGGCATAAATTCAATGGGTGTTGACCGCTACCTCCTGCCGATGTCGAGTTTTGAGAAAAATATGCCCATTGTCATCACTGACGCAGGCATGGAAGAAGATGTTGAGTTCTATCCACTTGTCATCATATACTGCCAGCCGGTGGGGACCGGAGGTTGTCGAATAATGGTTGCAGAAGATCGACAGCTGGAGACTGACGGAAAGTAGGAAGTTTGCTAGCTAGAGGCAGCTACTGAGTTACGGGGAAAAAATTGTGGTGGTGGATGAAAGCCAAGTTCTGGCCGGAAATCCAACATAGGAAGGGGGAAATAAGAGACCGGAAAATTAAATAATGGGGGATTCATGACAAGGAAAACTAATCAGATGCAAAGAAAAATGATGTTTAGGAGGAAGTACATGTCTAGAGAAATTATGGAGTTTATTGGGACAGTTATATCAGGTTTTCTTCAAGAACTTTGGCCTCTCCGGATCAATGGCCCAATTCAAGAATACTCTCCAACAAATGCCCAACTTTCTTGGTGTATTAACAGATTTATTGAATTGATGACCAGACTGGGGAAATTAGACCAAATGTAGAAAAAATTGGAAGACGTATGATGTAGCTCCATATTCTTTCCCTCAAGAATTGCTCTTTTTTGGATCATTACCCAACTGGACCAGCGGTGACGACTGGCAAGAACCAGTCCCTCCGATGCCTATGAGCATGCTGAGCTGGAATTACTGAGAGCTGTCACACCCTCATGCAATCAGACATCAACGAGATCTTTTTCAAATAATATTCCCTGCAAAAAATATTTCTTTCTGAAACTAAGTGTTCTTCTCTAAAAATGTCGCAATTACAAGACTGCTTAGATTTACATGGAGTTTTTGTTGACTCAAATGGAAATTCATGGGGTCTCGCCTTGTTCTGGAATAAAAAAAATTGATGTTTCGATTTCAATTTATTATTTTAATTTTATTGATTTTACTGTTAAAGACCCATCAATTGACTTGATATGGTGTTTCACAAGAGTATACTGCGAACCTGAACCCATAAACGTTGTCTCTTCAAGCAAAACTTCTCAACTCAACTAAGAATCCACCTATTTTGTGGCCATGTACTGGGAATTCAACAAAGTCCAAAGTGCTAAAAGACGGCATGTGAGCCAGATTGATAATTTTTTATTGGCTCAAAGCCAATGTAATTTATATGACTTGGGGTATGAGGGATACACTTTCACATGGTTTCAAAAAAAATTAAAAACCCATGTACGGTAAAAGCAAGGTTAGATAGGGCAGTGGTAACACAAAACAAGCAAAGTGTCTTCCCTGCCTCTACACTAACACATTTATTTAGTCATCAATCCAACCATGTGCCTATACTTCTACACATAAGAAGTCAGCCAAGAGAAGCATCGTCGATCACAAGATGAAGGCCTTTCAAATTTGAGAATTACTGGGCAAATCTTGGAGTGGAAAGGCTACAACCCTTCTTACTGCTATACAAGAATTATTGAAGTACTTACGCTTATAGGGAAGATCAGAATTCAAGGATGAACAACAACAAAAAGTGTTACTTTCCAAGCAATTGCAGATTCTTCAGCAAGGTCCTATCACCGCTGAAGTTCAGGGCAAATGGCAGTACTCAAGCAAAGGCTAGAATACCAATTGGACATAGAAGAGGCAAAAGGGAAGCAAAGGGCTGAACAACATTGGTTAGAAAAGGGTGACAGAAATACTGATTTCTTCCACGCCTTCTCCAATAAAAGAAATCAGAGAAACACCCTTCATGGTCTTAAGTATACAAGGAGCGGGATATGGAAAGCATTATCTCTGGTAACTTTCGAGACATTTTTAAAAGTACGAATCCATTACAATCGGACATTAATCTCCTCACATCCAAGCTGGTTCCAAAAGTCACACGGGATATGAATGATACATTAAACATACTATATGCCCAAGGAGAGTTCATCACAGCCCTTAAGAATATGGCTTCGAAAAAATCTCCTAGCCCTGATGGCGTGCTACCAACGTTCCTTCAAAATTATTGAAATATTACGGGTGATAAAGTCACTTATGAAGCACTGCAATGTACTCAAAATGATACTAATGCAGTGCTCATTCCTAAAGTCAAAATATGTAACACAATTCAGATCTATTAGTTTATGCGTTGTGGTCTACCGAATAGTCTCAAAATGCATCTCTAATAGGCTCAATGAGGTATTAGACATGGTCTCATTTCAAGTCACCAAAGTGCATTTTTAAAGAATATACTGATAACAGATAATGTGCTAATCGCACATGAGATCCACCACTACATCAAGAGGAAAAATACAGGTAAAATAGGGTCTATGACCATCAATATAGACATGAGCAAAGCTTTTGATAGAGTTGAATGGCCCTTCCTTCTGAAGGTTCTCAAAACAATGGGTTTCGACCCTACCTTTCTCAAACTCATTGAAAATTGTATATCAACTATGGAGTTCTCATTTATGCTCAATGGTAAGCAATTTGGTGAGGCTAAACCATGCAGAGGACTCAGCCAAGATGATCCACTATCCCATACCTATTCATTATAAGTGGTGAAGTTTTCTCTCAAATGCTACAAGAAGTTGTACGATGAAATGATCTCCACGGGCTAAAGATAGCTAGATATGCACCGACGATATATCATCTTTTGTTCGCTGATGATACACTCATACTTGGGGAAGCTACCATATATGAAGTGAACAATTTAAGGAACATCCTACAGAAGTTTGGATTAGCTTCTGGGAAAAAGATCAATTTTGATAAATCTTCTGTTATGGTCATCCCAAATACATCTGATAATGATAAATCCCAAGTTTAATCTATATTACAGATGTATGAATCAGTGAATCATGAAAAATACCGAGGATTTCCAATTTCTTTTGAATGATTAAAGGCAACCTCTTTGGAAATGTTCAAAGACAAATTATGGAAAAAGTGGACAGTTGAGACCACGAAAAATTATCAACAGGGGGAAAGAAAGTGCTAATTAAATAAGTTTTGCAGTCTATTCCCACATGCACGGTATCTTGCTTTATGTTACATGATAACTTGGTAGACGACATTTACAAAAAAAAATCTAGATACTGTTGGGGAAACACTACACAAAAAAAAGCAAATTCACTGGGCTCAATGGCGCGAGTTTTATTTACCAAAAGGCTTGGAAGGTCTGGGACATAAATAGCTAAAGATATTCAATATTGTTATGCTTGGAAAGCATGCATAGAGAATACTAGCAATCTCAATTCGATGGTCACAAACGTTATAAAAGATAAATATTTTCCAACATAATCTTTCCTACATGTGAAACTTGGCTATGACCCCTCATATGCATGGCGCTCCATTTTGGAAGGTTGGCGGTTTCTTAAACTCGGCATCCACAGTCGTATCGGATCTGAAAGACTACTAATATAAGACACGGCCCTTGGCTTCCAAGAGTCAGTAACCCAAAACCACTTTCTCTTGTGACCTCTCTCCCAGATAATATGACCGTCAATCAATTAAAAACGGGGGATACAAATTATTGGAACGAACCTCTTATCCAATCGATATAGAGTAAAAAAGAATATTTTCTCATATTTTCCATGACATGTGGCAGCAACCATCATCACTAGGATAGTTGGACTTGGCAGCCAACATCCAACGGTAAATACACTTTCAAATCAGGCTACAACCTGGTATTAATTATCCAGTTTATTCCTATGCAGTTCATATGGTGAGTAGAAGCTTGGTCCTCTCCGCATTGGAAGAAAATATGGAAATTGAGGATACCACAAAAAACAAAGCATTTCATATGGCGGCTATGCAAGAATCAACTACCATCAGCCAATAAACTTTGCCAAAGATGCTCGAAACACAAAACCACATGCTTTTCATGCTCATTTGCAGATACATCACTGACCCATGTATTCTTCCACTACCCAATAGGACATAAGATATGGTTCGCAGCTGATTTACATGAGAAAATATACATATTTCAACAATCAAGGGCGGAATTATGGGTACAAGAGCTTATACTAGAGCTAACTATCCATGACATGGCTCTTACAACTATGATGCTATACCAAGTGTGGGATCATAGGAATAAACTACTTCATGAGGAGCAACATGTTATTAATCCCCAGCTTAGCGTTCTCTAGGCTACAAAGCAACTTCACAGCTTAGAAAAGAAAAAAGGTCATCCGTTGATGCACAACCCCAACCAAGATACAGCTACCCCACCAAAGAACACTTTAGACTTTGACTCGTCAACTTCTAGTGACAACACATATCTAGGATGGTTCATTAAAAACTCAATTGGAGAATGGGTATATGGAGAGGCGCACAGGTTACCCTTTCTTTACATCGCTAAGCATGTAAAGGCTATATATATATATAAGAATGGGTCTACAGTCATCATTGGATAAGGGAATATCAATTCAGCAAGTTTTCGGGGATGCACAAATTGTCATCAATGCAGCTAATAGTCAAAACAACAACCTATCCGATTAATCATGAGTGTTATCGTAGGTCTAATAAAGGCTCATCACTGTCCAAAAATAGCCTGGATTAATAGACATGACAATGTAATAGCTCACACATTGACAAATTATTCCAAACAATCGGGAGACTTTATCTTTTGCTGGGATTATATCCCACAATTTGTAACACCTTTATTTGAAAATTAATGAAATATTTTTCCTTAAAAAAACTTTGTAAAGATAAACTAGATAATATTTTCATTTTAAAGTTTCAAAAAATTTATTACAACAACTTTTTGTGACATGAATGATAATTATATGCAAAAGCATGTAATCATGCAATTAGTCACAACCCAGGTTATTTCTTATATTAGTTATACTGCACTCATCATGGGAGATTAAAACTCCATTGTATACTATTCCTTTTAGAATTTAATGTACCATGTTATACTCTATATATGTATTATTTTATAATAAAATCACTCACATTTAATTGCAATATATTTTTACATTGTTTTCTCGCAAGCATGCTTATGCAATTTTATGTTATATCATTTTATTATATTACAGATACATCCATAGGAAAATCAATCAAATCTAGTGAGTGTTCTCATTGATTTATAAACGATTAATCAATTTAAATTAGTGAAGCGATTTTATATGCGCTATTACTACTCTCTCCATACCAGAGAAATTGGCACATTTTTTAGATCGGGATTTTATGCAAGATGAGGTGGAAGTGTTGATGAGAAATAAAGAAGGGTATATTGGTAATGGAAGAGTTAACTAGTAGATTTAATCAACATTTTGAGGGATAATATAGTAAATGTATAAATGCATTTGTGCCAATTTCTGTGGGATGGACGAAAATATAAATTGCGTCAATTTCTCAAGGACGGAGGGAGTATTTAATTGATTAATGTTTATATTATGTGCATGTTATAAATGTGGTTCGGGGATACTTTATCGCACCTTCCTTGCTTGAATATACTTGACTTTACGATGGTACGGTTGTGTACTTTATCACACCAAACCATATACTTGCTTGTACATGTGCATTAGTGGGACCCTCGACCCTACTTAGTAATCGAAACCAGCGAGTCGATGTTGGACTTAGTTGTGTAGGTAGGTAATTAAGAAGGCCTTGATTGGTAATCTTGAGATTTACTCATACACTCATACGAGTACTCGACCTTCTTGATCACTTGTTCGGCATGAATGACGAATGGATATTATTGGCTTTCTTGGCATTCTTTATGGTAAGATGAATAGTAAGTCATACTTATGCTCATATAGAGTATTCACGATCTTATTGACACTACCACGTATCGTTTTAAACATGTGTGTTTTATCTGCTTATCGTGTTTTATGTGCTTATTATTTATTTTAATTGCTTATTTTTATTTTTATCTTTTTATAGTTTATTTTGGATATGTGTGATGCGTTTAAAATATTTATGTTGATGATCTCTTATTTATTAGTGTGACCTTACTGAGCAATAAGCTCGCTTAGTTGACACCTTATTTTTACCCATACCTACCAGACACTGGAGAGCCGTTACGTGCGAGAACCGACGAGGGTAGTTATATGTTTAATATAATTTCCCAAGTTGTATTATAAATAAAAATAAACGGATGTGATGTAATAGGTGAATGTGGTTTATAATAATACTTCTGATAAATCAATGCTTTATTTACTACTATAGAGTCCTAGCGCGAGCAAGGAAGATATTCCGGACATGACCTTCACTAAGCAGGGAGGTCATTTTGGGAATGTCACATCTACCACCACTTGAAATTAACCGGCTATATTCCACACAAGAAAATGACAATAATCGGTGCATAAATGAGAACAACATGAACCGGTTTTGCACCGGATGAATTCTAAGACCAATGTCTATGACAAAACCGATGCAACATGATAAACCCAACACCGGTTGAATAGAACACAGGTGAAAGTTTCTTCAAGCACTGGCTACTCTACCCGATGCAGAAATATCCTCCCTCCACCCCAAGCACCAATTTTTTCAAGGAGCTAAATAATTGGAGTTATTCCCCCCTTAAAATTGGAACACATGGGGAAATATTTTTGTAGATCATGTAAATTTATCGAAATCACTTAAAAATTAAATGATTTTTACACTTCTAACCCTAACTTTAGGTTAAAAGTGTTAATATAACACTGAAAAATAAAAATAAAAGTGTCAAATTAACCATAACTTTATGACAAAATGTGCAGTTATAACCTTTTGACCTATTTTCGACATTGGCTGAAGGAATTGGGAGTTGACTGAATATGAAATGATGAAAATACCCCCTACTCTTAAGCTGAATGTTCCCCATTTTATCCCTTTTCTTCTTCTTCACCCCTTCCTTACCTTAACCACCGCTGAACCACTGATGTGTCCATTTTATATGGTTATTTTGGGACTTTTTAGACTTACTTTAGTATGCCTTTGTGCTCTAGGCCCTCTATGTTGCCTTGAAATTCTCTTAGGAGAGTTAAGAGCGACGTTTGCGCTCTTATTACTTTTCTATAATTTTGTGTGACAAGGCAATCGATTAAAGGTTTTAATATTGTAAAGACTAACTTTTTAAGAATTGAATAATCAAAGACTTGAAGAAGAGATGGTGACAGTTTAGATAAGAAGAAGAAAGAAATGAAGAACAACCATCCCTGTCTGTCGCAAAGTGCGACACATGCCAGCTGTCCAGATTTACTTTTTCACATATTTACTATAAATAGCATCTTATCCTCTCTCTCTCCTTCATATACTTTTCTTCCCAATTTCTGCAACTCAAAAACCTTCTCTAGTTTTTTTATCATGTTTTATCTTAGATTATGCTTAGTTTCTCGTTTATGTTTAGTATGAACTCTAGTAGCTAATATTAGTATTGGGAGCAATTGATTAAGTCTTCTTTGCCCATGTCTTGATAATCATTTCTACCCATTTATTGCTTTTGATTTTGTGCATTTATGAACCTTTTAATGTTGGTTGATGATGTCATTAATGTGGTTGAAAGTTTGAGAATATGCAATGCTGTAGGATGACTTGTTAGAATTGAGTAAAAGTAGCTAATTTTCCCCCCCTTTTAATATGGAATCCAAGAGCATGATTTAGAGCTTCTAATTGGATTTATAATTTGATAATTGCTAGATGAATGTGATGATGTTACACTCTTTGTCATGTTTTTTTAAGGTAGAAAATAGGAGAAGTCATTGAATGTTGAACTTTCTTGACTAATATAGTAAATGCATAGATTGGTTCAATGCTTAGACATTTGGATTAATGTTTATAAGTGCTACCAAGATTTTTGATTCTCCATACTTAATACCATTAATGGGATATATTCAGGCGATTCTCGACTAAGGAGGTCATTAGTGAGATTTACAAAAGATATCGAATTAACTCTGATAAGCTACTATCAAAGAATGATAGAAAATTATTTTCACAACAAGTAGTTAAAGTAGTGAATAGGTCGTGGATTCAAGGATAGATAAGAGGCTCGAAAGTGGAAATCAAATGCGCCCAAGGTTCAGTACTTTGTGTTTTACTCACTCTTTTTAGTTGTTTCATGGTTAGCCTGATTTCTAGCTTATGATAGCTTCTCTGTCTTTTAAATTCATCACTTAGAAAACCCC
>JAULKK010323413.1:0-11268 GCA_032355705.1 Rubia peregrina | reverse complement strand
CATGAATTAGGGTTGGTGTGCGCGAGGATTATACATCATTTGTGAAGAACCTATTTATCAAAGGACTAATTGAGATTTCCTTAGTACCAATTAAGCTTCATGATAAATTATCAATGAATGACTTATTTGGGAAACCAAGGTTTTTTGAAAGAATTTTAAAGCCAAAAAAGATCCTATCCTATAGCATTAACAATCGAAGGCCTGGGTAGGACTTGAAATCTTCTAACTTCGCAAAGTAAGAGGCACAATGATGGGCATCTGTGGTCATTTCAAGCCATATTCAATTCCAACTTGTTGTCCTAATGAAGGAAGAATGGTTGCCTCAAATCAATCACAATCTATAGGAAATAAATTTAACTCTAGTTCAAAGAATCAAGAGCACATGCTAAAAGAGACTGATTGCTACTTGGGAAAGATTGAATTTTGAGCTTTATTTGTATCATGTTCCAACCCCTTACTTGATTGAAAAACACATATACTTAGATATAAGGCGAGGAAATTGAACTGCGGATGTATATTGGCAATATCTCAAACTAACCATGTACAAGGGTTGGTGTGCGAGAGGATTATACATTTGTAAGAACCTATTTATCAAAGCACTAATGGAGATTCCCCAAATACCAATTAATCTTTATGATAATGTATCAATGAGTTTCTTATTTTGGAAAAAAAGCTAGTTTGAAAGAACCTTAAGGGCAAAAAAGACCCTATCCTATAGCTTTAACAATCGAAGGTCCGGGTATGACTTGGGATCCTCCAACTTTGCAGAGGAAGAGGCACAATGATGGGCGGCCATGGTTCAACCAAGGCGTATTTAATTTAATCTTTTAGTCCTAATGAAGGAAGAATGGTAGACTCAAATAAACCACAATCTATCGGAAATCAATGTACCTCTAGTTCAAAGAATCCAGAGCACATGCTAAAAGAGACTGATTGCTACATGGGGAAGATTGAATTTCGGGCTTCATTTGTATCATGTTCCAACCCCGTACTTGATGAAAAACACTTGTACTTAGGCAATATGAGGAATGGAAATAGAACCGTGGATGAATATTTGCAATATCTCAAACTAACCATGAAGTAGGGTTGTTGGGAACGAGGATTATACATCATTTGTGAATAACATATTTATGAAAGGACTAATGGAGATTGAAAAAGTACCAATTAATCTTTATGATAAAGTATCAATGAATGACTTATTTGGGAAACAAAGGTTGTTTGAAAGAATTTTAAGGCAAAAAAAGATCCTATCTTAAAGCTTTAACAATCGAAGGCCTGGATAGGACTTGAAATCTTCTAACTTCGCCGATGAAGAGGCACAGTGATAGGCATCTGGGGTCATTTCAAGACATATTCAAATCTAAATTTTAGTCCTAATGAAGGAATAATGGCTGCCTCAAATCAATCACCATCTATAGGAAATCAATTTAACTCTAGTTCAAAGAATCAAGATCACATGCTAAAAGAGACTGATTGCTCCTTGGGGAAGATTGTATTTCGTGCTTTATTTGTGTCATGTTCCAACCCCGTACTTGATGGAAAAACACATAAACTTAGATATAAGGCAAGGAAATCGAACTGCGGATGTATATTGGCAATATCTCAAACTAACCATGTGGAAGGGTTGGTGTGCGAGATGATTATACATTTGTAAGAACCTATTTATCAAAGGACTAATGGAGATTCCCCAAATACCAATTAATCTTCATGATAATGTATCAATAAATGTCTTAATTGGGAAACCGAGCTAGTTTGAAAGAACCTTAAGGGCAAAAGAGAACCTATCCTATAGCTTTAACAATCGAAGGTCCGGGTAAGACTTGGGATACTCCAACTTCGTTGAGGATGAGGCACAATGATGGGCGGCCATGGTCCAACCAAGACGTATTCAATTCAATTATTTAGTCCTAATGAAGGAAGAATGGAAGCCTCAAATAAACCACAATCTATCGAAAATCAATGTAACTCTAGTTCAAAGAATCAAGAGCATATGCTAAAAGAGACTAATTTCTATTTGGGAAAGATTGAATGTCGGGCTTCATTTGTATCATATTCCAACCCCCTACTTGATAGAAAAACACTTGTACTTAGGTAATATGAGGCGAGGAAATAGAAATATGGATGAATATTGGCAATATCTCGAACTAACCATGAAAAAGGTTGGTGTACGAGAGGATTATACATCGTTTGTGAAGAACTTATTTCTCAAAGGACTAATGGAGATTCCCTAAATACCAATTAAGCGTCATGATAATGTATCAATGAATGAGTTATTTGGGAAACCAAGGTTGCTCAAAATAATTTTAAGGACAAAAAAAATCCTATCCTATATCTTTAACAATCTAAGGCCTGGTTAGGATTTGAAATCTTCTAACTTTGCCGAGGAAGAGGCACAATGATGGATATCTGTGGTCCTTTCAAGACATAATCAAATCTAACTTTTAGTCCTAATGAAGGAAGAATGGATGCCTCAAATCAATCACAATCAATAGGAAATCAATGTAATTCTAGTTCAAAGAATCAAGAGCACGTGCTATAAGAGACTGATTGCTACTTGGGAAAGATTAATTGTCAAGCTTCATTTGTATCAAGTTCCAACCCCGTACTTGTTGAAAAAATACCCATACTTAGATATGAGGCAAGGAAATTGAACTACGGATGTATATTGGCAATATCTCAAACTAACTATGAAGAATGGTTGGTGTGCAAGAGCATTAAACATTTTTGAAGAACCTATTTATTGAAGGACTAATGGAGATTCGCCAAATACCAATTAATCTTCATGATATTGTATCAATGAATGACTTATTTGGGAAACCGAACTAATTTGAAAGAACCTTAAGGCCAAAAAAGACCCTATCCTATAGCTTTAACAATCGATGTTCCGGGTAAGACTTGAGATCCTCCAACTTCGCCGAGGAAGAGGAACAATGATGGGAGGCCATGGTACAACCAAGAAGTATTCAATTCAATCTTTTAGTCCTGATTAAGGAAGAATGGAAGCCTCAAATAAACCACAATCTATCGGAAATAAATGTAACTTTAGTTCAAAGAATCAAGAGCACAAGCCAAAAGAGAATGATTGATACTTGGGGAAGATTGAATGTCGGGCTTCATTTGTATCATGTTCCAACCCCGTACTTGATGGAAAACACTTGTACTTAGGCAAAATGAGGCAAGGAAATAGAACCGTGGATGAATATTGGCAATATCTCGAACTAACCATGAAGTAGGGTTGGTGTGCGAGAGGATTATACATCTTTTGTGAAGAACCTATTTATCAAATGACTAATGGAGATTCCCTAAATACCAATTAAGATTCATGATTACATATACGGAAATGGCTTATTTGAGAAACCAAGATTGTTAGAAAGAACCTTAAGGCCAAAAAAGACCTTATCCTATAGCTTTAACAATCGAAGGCCTGGGTAAGACTTGGAATCCTCTAACTTCCCCGAGGAAGACGCACAATGATTGGTGGTCGTGATCCTACCAAGATGGATTCCAATCAAACTTTTAGTTTTAATGAAGGAAGAATAGATTCCTCAAATCGATCACAATCTATCGGAAATCAATGTAACTCTAGTTCAAAGATTGAATAGCACATGATAAAAAGACTGATTGCTACTTGGAGAAGATTGAGTGTCGGGCTTAGTTTGTGTTATGTTCCAACCACCTAATTAAGGTAAAATAACTTGTACTTAGGCAATATGAGGTGAGGAAATTGAACCGCGGATGAATATTGTCAATATCTTGTTCTAACCACGAAGATGGGTTGGTGTGCGAGAGGATTATAAATTTGTGAAGAACCTATTTATCAAAGGACTAATGGAGATTCCCTATATACACCAACTAAGATTCATAATAGCATACACATGAATGACTTATTTTAGAAACCAAGATTGTTACAAAGAACCTTAAGGCCAAGAAAAACCCTATCCTATAGCTTTAACAATCGAAGGCCTGGGTAAGACTTGGGATTCTCCAACTTCGCGGAGGAAGAGGCACAGTGATGGGCGGGCATGGTCCTACCAAGATGTATTAAAATCAAAGTCTTAGTTCTAATGAAGGAAGAATGACTACGTCAAATCTACCACAATCTATCGGAAATTAATGTAGCTCTAGTTCAAAGAATCAAGAGCACATGCTAAAGGATATTGATTGCTACTTGGGGAAAATTGAATGTTGGGCTTCATTTGTGTCATGTTCCAACCACGTACTTGATGGAAAAACAATCTTACTTAGGTAATATGGGGCTAGTAAATCAAACTGCGGATGAATATTGGCAATATCTCAAACTAACCATGAAGAAGGGTTGGTGTGCGAGAGGATTATACATTTGTGAAGAACCTATTTATCAAAGAACTAATGGAATTTCCCTAAATACCAATTAAGCTTTATGATAAACGCATCAATGAATGACTTATTTGGGAAACCAAGGTTGGTTGAAAGAACCTTAAGGCCAAAAAAGACACTATCATATAGTTTTTAACAATCCAGGGACTGGGTAAGACTTGAGATCCTCCTACTTTGTTGATAAAGAGGCACAATAATGGGCAGCCATGGTCCTACCAAGCCGTATTCAAATCCAACTTTTAATCCTAATGAAGGAAGAATGGCAGCCTCAAATTAACCACCATCTATCGGAAATAAATGTAACCCCAGTTCAAAGAATAGAGAGCACGTGCTAAAAATGACTGATAGCCACTTGGGGAAGATTGAATGTCAGACGCTCTTTTTATCATGTTCCAACCACTTACTTGATGAAAAAAACACTCGAACTTAGGAAATATGACGTTAAGAAATCGAACCGCGGATGCATATTGGCAATCCTCAAACTAACCATTGAAAAGGGTTAGTGTGGGAGAGGATAACACATTTTTGAAAAAAATATTTATCAAATGACTAATGGAGATTCCCTAAATACCAATTAAGCTTCAAGATAACGTATCAATGAATGACTTATTTAGGAAACCAAGGTTTGTTGAAAGAACCTTAAGGCCAAAAAAGACCCTATCCTATAGCTTTAACAATCCAGGGCTTGGGTAAGACTTGAGATCCTCCAACTTTACCGAGAAAGAGGCACAATGATGGGTGGCCAGGGTCCTACCAAGCTATATTCAAATCAAACTTTTATTCCTCATGAAGGAAGAATTAGCAGCCTCAAATTAACCACAATCTATCGGAAATCAATGTATCTCTAGTTCAAAGAATAAAAATCACATGCTAAAAGAGACTGATAGCCACTTAGGGAAGATTGAATGTCGGAATTTTCTTGTCTCATGTTCCAACCATGTACTTGATGGGAAAAAACTTGTACTTAGCCAATATGAGGAGAGGAAATCGAACCGGGGATACATATTTGTAATATCTCGAACTAACCATGAAGAAGGGTTAGAGTGCGATAGGATTATACATTTGTGAAAACCTATTTATCAAAGGACTAATGGAAATTTCATAAATACCAATTAAGCTTCATGATATGGTATCAGTGAATGACTTATTTGGGAAACCAAGGTTTGTTGAAAGAACCTTAAGGATAAAAAAAAGACCCCATCCAATATCTTAAACAATCAAGGGACTGAGTAAGACTTGGGATCCTCCAACTTCCCCAAGGAATGGAACAATGATGGGCATTCGTGGTTCTACCAAGACGTATTCCAATCCAACCTTTTAGTTTTAATGAAGGAAGAATGGCTGCCTCAAATTAACCATAATCTATCGGAAATCAATGTAACTATAGTTCAAAGAATCAAGAGCACATGCTAAAAGAGACTGATTGCTACTTGGGGAAGATTGAATGGCGGGACTTGTTTGTGTCATGTTCCAACCACGTACTTGATGGAAAAATACCCGTACTTAGGAAATATGAGGTGAAGAAATTGAACCGTGGATGAATATTGGCAATATCTTGAACTAACCATGAAGAGGGGTAGGTGTGCGGGAGGATTATACATTTGTGAAGAACCTATTTATCAAAGGACTAATGGAGATTCCCTAAATACCAATTAAGCTTCATGATGATGTATTAATGAATGACTTATTTGGGAAACCATGGTTGGTTGAAAGAACCTTAAGGCCAAAAAAGACCATATCCTATAGCTTTAACAATCCATGGCCAGGGTAAAACTTGGGATCCTCCTACTTTGCCGAGAAAGAGGCACAATGATGGGCGGCCATGGTCCTACCAAGCCATATTCCAATCCAAATATTATTCCTAATGAAGGAAGAATGGCAGCCTCAAATCAACCACAATCTATCGGAAATCAATGTAACTCTAGTTCAAAGAATGGAGAGCACATTCTAAAAGAGACTGATAGCCACTTAGAGAAGATTGAATGTCGGGCATTTTTTGTTTCAAGTTCCTACCATGTACTCTATGGAAAAACACTCGTAATTCAGCAATATGAGGTGAGGAAATCGAACTGCGGATGAATATTGGCAAATTCTCAAACTAACCATGAAGAAGGGTTGGTGTGTGAGAGGATTATACATTTGTGAAGAACCTATTTATCAAAGGACTGATGCAGATTCCCTAAATACTAATTAAGCGTCATGATAATGTATCAATGAAGGAATTATTTGGGAAACCATGGTTGGTTAAAAGAACCTTAAGGCCAAAAAAGACCCTATCATATAGCTTTAAAAATCGAAGACCTGGGTAAGACTTGGGATCCTCCAACTTCACCGAGAAAGAGGCACAATGTTGGACGGCCGTGGTCCTACAAAGCTGTATTCAAATCCAATTGTTAGTTCTAATGAAGGAAGAATGGCAGCCTCAAATCTATCACAATCTCTTCGAAATCAATGTAACTCTAGTTCAAAGAATGAAGAGCACATGCTAAAGAGCTTGATTGCGACTTGGGGAAGATTGAAAGTCGGGCTTCATTTGTGTCATGTTCCAACCACGTACTTGCTAGAAAAACACTTGTACTTAGGCAATATTAGGCGAGGAAATCAAACCGCGGATGAATATTGGCAATATCTCAAACTAACATGAAGAGGGGTTTGTGTGAAAGACGATTATACATTTGTGAAGAACCTATTTATCAAAGGACTAATGGAGATTCCCTAAATACCAATTAAGCTTCATGGTTATGTATCAATGAATGACATATTTGGAAACCAAGATTGGTTGAAAGAACCTTAAGGCCAAAAAAAAACCCCATCCAATAGCTTTAACAATCAAGGGCCTACGTAAGACTTGGGATCCTCCAACTTTCTCGAGGAGGGGCACAATGATGGGTGGTTGTGGTTCTACCAAGATGTATTCAAATTCAACCTTTAGTTCTAATTAAGGAAGAAAGGCTGCCTCAAATCAACCATAATCTATCATAAATCAATGTAACTCTAGTTCAAAGAATCAAGAGCACATGCTAAAAGAGACTGATTGCTACTTGGGGAAGATTTGATGTCGGGCCTTGTTTGTGTCATGTTCCAACCACGTACTCGATGGAAAAACACTCGTACTTATGCAATATGAGGTGAAGAAATCGAACCACGAATAATTATTGGTAATATCTCAAAAAAACCATGAAGAATGATTGGTGTGCGAGAGGATTATACATTTTTGAAGAACCTATTTATCAAAGGACTAATGAAGATTCCCTAAATACCAATTATGCTTCATGATAACGTATCAATGAATGGCTTATTTGGGAAACCAAGGTTGGTTGAAAGAATCTTAAGGCCAAAAAAAACCTCATCATATAGCTTTAACAATCTAGGGTCTGGATAAGATTTGGGATCCTCCTACTTTGCCGAGAAAGAGCCACAATGATGGGCGACCGTGGTCCTACCCAGCCGTATTCAAAACCAAAGCCTCAAATCAACCACAATCTATCAGAAATCAATGTAACTCTAGTTCAAAGAATTAAGAGCACTTGCTAAACGAGACTTATTGCTGCTTGGGGAAGATTGAATGTAGGGCTTCATTTGTGTCATGTTCCAACAACGTACTTGATGGAAAAATACTTGTACTTCGGAAATATGAGGCGAGGAAATCGAACCGCGGATGAATATTGGTAATATCTCGAACTAACCATGAAAAAAGTTGGTGTGCGAGAGGATTATACATTTGTGAAGAACCTATTAATCAAAGGACTAATGGAGATTCCCTAAATACCAATTATGCTTCATGATAACTTATCAATAAATAACTTTTTTGGGAATCCAAGGTTGGTTGAAAGAACTTTAAGGCCAAAAAAGACCCTATCATATAGCTTTAACAATCGAATGCCTGGGTAAGACTTGGGATCGCTGAGGAAAAGGCACAATGATGAGCGTCTGTGGTCCTTTCAAGACATATCCAAATCCAACTTTTAGTCATAATGAAGGAAGAAATGATGCCTCAAATCAACCACAATTTATCGCAAATAAGTGTAACTATAGTTCAAAGAATAAAGAGCACATGCTAAAAAAGACTGATTGCTACTTGGGGAAGATCAAATGTCGATATTTATTTGTGTCATGTTCCAACCACGTACTTGATGCAAAAACCCTCGTACTTTGGCAATATGAGGTGAGGAAATGGAACCGCGGATGAATATTGACAATATCTTGAACTAACCATGAAGAATGGTTGGTGTGCGAGAGGATTATACATTTTTGAAGAACTTATTTTATCAAAGGACTTATGGAGATTCCCCAAATACCAATTACGCTTTATGATAACGTATCAATGAATGACTTATTTGGGAAACCGAGGTTGGTTGAAAGAACCTTATGGCCAAAAAAGACCCTATCCTATAGCTTTAACAATCTAGGGTTTGGGTAAGACATGGAATCCTCCAACTTCGCCGAGAAAGAGGCACAATGATTGGCAACCGTAGTCCTACCAAGCTGTATTCAAATCAAACTTTTATTCCTAATGATGGAAGAATGACAGCTTCAAATCAACAACAATCTATCGGAATTCAATGTAACTCTAGTTCAAATAATCAAGAGCAAATGCTAAAAGAGATTGATTGCTACTTGGGGAAGATAGAATGTTAGGCTTCGTTTGTGTCATGTTACAACAATGTACTAGATGGAAAAACACTTGTAGTTAGGCAATATGAGGTGAGGAAATCGAACTGTGGATGATTATTGGCAATATGTCGAACTAACTTGGAAAAATGGTTGGTGTGCGAGAGGATTATACATTTGTGAAGAACCTATTAATCAAAGGACTAATGGAGATCCCCTAAATACCAATTAAGCTTCATGATAACGTATCAATAAATGACTTTTTTGGGAATCCACGGTTGGTAAATAGAAGCTTAAGGACAAAAAAGACCCTATCATATAGCTTTAACAATCGAAGGCATGGGTAACACATGGGATCTTCTAACTTTGCCGAGGAAATGGCACAATGATGGGCGTCTATGGTCTTTTCAAGACATATCCAAATCCAACTTTTAGTCCTAATGAAGGAAGAAAGGATGCCTCAAATCAACCACAATCTATCGGAAATAAGTGTAACAGTAGTTCAAAGAATCAAGAGCACATGCTAAAAGAGACTGATTGCTACTTGGGGAAGATTGAATATCGGGCTTCATTTGTGTCATGTTCCAACCACGTACTTGATGGAAAAACACTCGTACTTTGGAAATATGAGGCGAGGAAAACAAACCGCGGATGAATATTTGTAATATCTCGAACAAACCATGAAGAATGGTTAGTGTGCGAGAGAATTATACATTTGTGAAGAACCTATTTATTAAAGGACTAATGGAGATTCCCTAAATACCAATTAAGCTTCATGATAACGTATCAACGAATGACTTATTTGGGAAACCATGGTTGGTTGAAAGAACCTTAAGGGAAAAAAGACCATATCCTATAGCTTTAACAATCCAGGGCCTGGGTAACACTTGGGATCCTCCTACTTTGCCGAAAAAGAGGCACAATGATGGGCGGCCGTGGTCCTACCAAGCCGTATTAAAATCCAACTATTTTTCTTATTGAAGGAAGAATGGCAGCCTCAAATCAATCACAATCTATCAGAAATCATTGTAACTCTAGTTCAAAGAATCAAGAGCACATGCTAAAAGACACTAATTGCTGCTTTAGGAAGATTGAATGTCGGGATTTGTTTGTGTCATGTTCCAACCAGGTACTTCATAGAAAAACACCCGTACTTTGGTAATATGAGGCAAGGAAATCAAACTGCATATGAATATTTGCAATATCTTGAACTAACCATGAAGAAGGGTTGGAGTGTGAGAGGATTATACTTTTGTGAAGAACCTATTCATCGAAGGATTAATGGAGATTCCCTAAATACTAGTTAAGCTTCATGATAACGTATCAATGAATGACTTATTTGGGAAACCAAGGTGGGTTGAAAGAACCTTGAGGCCAAAAAAGACCCTATCCTATAGCTTTAACAATCACCGAGAAAGAGGCACAATGATGGGCAGCCGTGATCCTACCAAGCCGTATTCAAATCCAACTTTTATTCCTAACGATGGAAGAATGACAGACTCAAATCAACCACAATCTATTGAATGTTGAGCTTTTTGTATCATGTTCCAACCATGTACTTGATTGAAAACACTCGTACTTACGCAATATGAGGCATAGAAATTGAACCGCGGATGAATATTGGCAATATCTTGAACTAAATGTGAAGAAGGGTTAGTATGCGAGAGGATTACACATTTGTGAAAACCTATTATTCAAAGGACTAATGAAGATTCCATAAATACTAATTAAGCTTCATAACAACGTATCAATGAATGACTTATTTATGAAACAAAGGTTGGTTGAAAGAACCGTAATGCCAAAAAAGACCCTATCCTATAGCTCTAACAATCCAGGGCCTGGGTAAGAATTGAGATTCTCCAACTTCACCGAGAAATGGGCACAATGTCCTACCTAGCCGTATTTGAATCCAACTTTTAGTCCTAATTGAAGAAGATTGGCAGCCTAAAATCAACCACAATATATTGGAAATCAATGTAACTCTAGTTCAAAGAATCAAATGGAGATTCCATAAATACCAATTAAGCTTCATGATAAAGTATCAATGAATGACTTTGTGGGAAACCAAGGCTAGTTGAAAGAACCTTAACGCCAAAAAAGGCACTATCCTATAGCTTTAACAATCGAAGGCCTGGGTAAGACTTGAATCTTCTAACTTCGCCGAGGAAGAGACACGATGATGGGCATCTGTGGTCCTTTCAAGACATATTCAAATCCAACCTTTAGTACTAATGAAGGAAAAGTGGCTACCTAAAATCAATCACAACTGTAGGAAATTAATCTAACTCTAGTTTAAAGAAT
>JAULKK010323403.1:0-11269 GCA_032355705.1 Rubia peregrina | reverse complement strand
TGTCTTTGCGGAGCGCGCAAGGTGAGAGATTGAAGATCTTAGGACTAGGGCATTTTCGAGCATCAAGAATCTTGAGATTCAAGTCAGGAAACTTGCTACCTCTATAAGCCAACTTGAATCCAAAGAGTCAAGCAAACTTCCTTCCCAACTGGAGGTCATGTGAGCGCTTTGAAACTAAGAAGCGAGAAGAAGGTGCGCGAGCCTAAGAAGGAAATCATACAAGAGGATGACTTGGTCGTGGAAAGCAACAAAACTAACTTGGAGGAGCAAAAATTGGTTGTGGAGGAACCCATTAAAGAACTTCCAACACCCGAGGCAATGGTTAATATCCTGCCACCTTTCCCTAGTGCACTTAGGGGAAGGCTGAAGGTGGCAACGAATGATGAGCACATTCAAAAAATCTTAGAGAAGGTTGAGGTTAGCGTTCCACTCTTGGACTTAATTGATCATGTTTATATACTAAATTCTTGAAAGGGGCATGCATTTAGGAAAATATAATGTAGAGGGGATTGCTACTCTAAATCATATAAATTTGCCTAAGAAATGTGATGTCCCAGGCATGTTTTCAATTCCTTTTTCTTTGGGTGGTAAATTGCTGAAAATGCTATGATTGATCTAGGAGCTTCTATTAATGTCATTCCTTCTTCCATTTATGAAAAGCAATAAATAGGTGAACTTAAAGAAACTAGGGTAATCATCCAAATGGTTTATCACTCCCAAGCTAGTCCATGTGGACTAGTAAAGGATGTGATTGCCCGAGTGGGTAACTTGGTGTTTTTAGCAGACTTTTATGTCCTTGATGTAGCGCACGATGTTGGTGCACCATCAATTTTATTGGGGAGACCTTTTCTTAAAACATCAAGAACTAAGATTGAAGTTCATTCATGAACACTAACCTTAAAGGATGACATAGATAGAGTTGGTTTTGATATTTAAAAATCTAAGCTTGATTCACCTAATCCCTCTCTTGTGTGTAAAGGCATAACTTAGGGTGAAGACCATACTCAGCATGATGACTCTTGCATGATAGATAATGATGATTGCCTTGATGTGACTCTTGATGATAGTGATGAAGATAGCCTAGTTGATGATATTTTTTATTACTATGAGAGTGATAAAAGGAATCCTACCTTGCACTTTAATTGTGATGATCATATCGATGAGACTATTGCTTTGCATGATATTAGTTATGATTTTTCCATCTTGGATTACTTTTCTACGCTCACTAACATGCAGCGGATTGTGGAAAGTGGAGAGGACGTAAAACACCCTTGACCACCTCCTAAACCCAAGAAAATGGCTAAGGATTCGGTATTAGCTATGAATATATACTCACCCTTCTAGGAAAACAAAGATCTTAAAGGTAAAGATGGAACCTTGTGGAGACCTATCCACAAGGTTTTCATCGTGGGTGGAGTTGCCGATGGCGACTCCAAAGACCCAACAGAAGGTTCTTTCAATTGAAATGCATGAAAAAGAAATAAGTAGTGATGACGACAATAAAATATGTGGTCTTTCTTTGTTCTTGATATATTTTTAGTAGACATATTTTGCATGTTTTAGTGTGACAAATTTTTGTGGGATGAAACTCTTGTTGATTGATGAATTTGAGTTAGAGTGTCATTCTTTTTTACTGAATGAAGATGGGGCTTGTTAGGTTACAAAGTTTCTTCGAAAAAGGAAGGAAAAAATGCACTATTCACAAAAGTAGCACGAGTGGTGCCTCATGTTTATAGGTTGTGGCACGGAGTAGCATGATTGAATGTTTACCAACCTTCCATGGAATAGTCGGTGAAGATCCGAACATGCTCTTGTTGGAATTCCTCCTAGTATGCACAAATATGAAGGTGTGGGGAGTTTTGGAAGAAGACAACAACTTGAGATCCTTTCCTTTCTCATCACGGGATGTGGCCAAGGATTGGTTAGATTATCTTCCACTCGAATGCATCACTTCTTGGATGGACATGAAGTGAAGGTTCCTCGAGAAGTACTTTTCGGCTTCCAAGTCTGTAGGTGTCAAGAAACAGTTCTCCAATGTATCCCAGTTTGTAAATGAATCTCTTTATGAGTATTGGGAAAGATTTAAGAGGTTATTGGTGAGCTATCCTTAATATCGGTTTAAGGAGAGCGACTTAGTGTACTGTTTCTTCGAAGGGTTTTGCGATGAAGACATGAGAATGGTGACCGCCACGTAGAATGGTTCGATTTCCAACAAGAGTATGAGGGATGAAATGGCACTTTTCAAAGAAATGCCCAATAGAACAAGGAAGTTTGGTACTAGATCCCGGGTGAAGATAGTGGATGAGCTGGCTCAATCTCCCAAAATAGAAGAGCAGTGATTGCTTCTATAATGAAGGAATTTATGAAGGGGTGAGTTCAGCATGTCAAGGTTAGTGGAATATGTAGTCTCGATCATCATACCTGCACGTTTTCACAAATGGTGAAATATTTTGAAGAGGTAAAGGCTTTAGATTTAAATGGTGGGAATAGGAAACAATTCTCTAGAGGAAACAACAACAAGGGTTCCAGGAGACCAAGGAGATGAAAGGAAATACCCCAATGTGAATACCTTCAAACCAAGATATCGTGATAACCCCAACTTCCGTTGGTGCAAGGAGAATCAAGGTCAAGGGTACAATCAAGGTGGACAACCTCTAAATTAACACTATCCAAGGGGCGAAGGGCCTTCCAACAACAATGCCACTCTGTACAAGTCAGATCAGGAAGAAATCTTAGAAGTTATTTCCCAATTGGTTAAGAAACATAATGTGTTCATGGAGTGCACACAGAATCAGATTGAGGATCTTAGGACTAGGGCTTTTTCAAGCATCAAAAACCTTGAAATCCAAGTAGGGAAACTCGCCACCTTGGTGAGCCAACTTGAGGTCAAAGAGTCCGGAAAGCTTCCTTCCCAACCGGAGATCAATCCGAGAAATGTGAGCACATTGAAGCTAAGGAGTGGGAAGGAGGTGCGTGAGCTCGAGAAGGAAATCTAGCGAGAGGACAACTTGATTGTGGAAAGCAAGGAAACCAACTTGGAGGAGCGTGAGATGGTTGTAGAGGAGGTGCCCGTCAAAGAGCTTCCCATACCCGAGGTGAGTATGAATCCTTCACCACCTTTCCCTAGTACACTTAGGGAAAGGCCAAAGGTGGCAACCAATGATGAATACATTTGCAAAATCTTCAAGAAGGTTGAGCTTAGCATTACAATTTTGAATTTGATTGAGCATGTTCCTTCGTATGCTGAATTCTTGAAACTTTCATGCACTAAGAAGAGGAATAAACCAATAAGGAAGATAGGAAAATTGAAGATAGGGGTAGTGGCTACTCTAAATCATAGAAACTTGCCTAAGAAATGTGATGAACCCAGGATATTTTCAACTCCTATCTCCTTAGGTGGAAAATTGATGAAAAATGCTATGATTGACTTTGGAACATCTATTAATGTGAGCCCTCCTAGCCTTTATAAAAACCTAGATATAGGTGATCTTAATAAAACTAGGGTAATTTTCCAATTAGTTGATCACTCATAAGCTAGCTCTCGAGGTTTAGTTAAGGATGTAATGGTTAGATTAAGCAACTTAGTGTTTCTGGTGAACTTCCATGTCTTCGACGTATTGCATGATGGTATTGTGCCCTCAATTTTATTGAGGAGACCTTTTCTTAAAACGTCGAGACTAAGATAAATGTTCATTTGGGGACACTAACCCTTGAGGATGGCATTGCTAAGGTTGGATTCGAAATTTATAAATCTAAGAATTATTCACCTACCCTCTCTCTTATGTGCAAAAGCATAACTTTGTGTAATAAGCTTGCTCAATGTGAACCCTTGCATGATTGATGATGATGATCACCTAAATGAGATTCTTGATGATGAGGAGGTATTACCCAATATAGAGACCTTACATGTTCTATCTTGCTTGAATGAACCTTGTGATGATGAAATTGTTGATAAGCACATTTTTTTCTAGTGTTATTAGAGATGCTTTTCTTCCAATTTCAAACACTAACGTGGAGGGAAGAAGGAAGCGATTTAAGGAATTAACGACTCCTAAGCCCCTTACTTTTCCCAAACTCAACAAAAATGTGAGTACGGTTGTGAAAGATGGATGTGTTTGGTACGTCTCTCCCAAGGCAAGGGGCAAACCAAAGGTAATGTGGAGACCCATCCACAGAGACGTGGTAATTGGTGGTGTCAAGGACAGTGATTCTGGTGACCCATGAAACCATTTTTCTTAGTTTTAAAAAATGCATGAAATAATAAGTCGTGAAGATGACACTAAAGAAATGGTGTTTTATTTTGTTTTAGTAGATTTTCAAAATTTCGTGTGACTCTTTAGGAATGAGTTTTAGTTTTGGTGGTGTTTTTGGGATTATTAGTTATTATTTTTTAGCTGGAAAAGTACTACTCTCCATTTTCATGTCTTTGAATGCAGTAGTCTTTGCGGAAAAATCTTGGAAGGAGAAAGACTGGCCAGCTTCGTACCAGGCCTCATCGGCACGAGTCCTAAGGTTAGCCTCGTGTCAAGCACCTAAAACATGAGGCAGCCTCACGCCAACATCCTAAAACATGAGGCAACCTCGTGTCAACTCCCCCCCAGCACGAGGCAGCCTCGTGCCATACCCCATCCAAAACTAGCCTACCTAAAAAAACCCACCATCAACCTAAGTCAACCACTTAAATTTCCCAATCACTCATATAAATGCCTCATGTCATGTTCATCATCTTCATATTTTCTCTCTTTTTCTTTCACATACTCGAACCAAACTCCCTCTCCCCCTCAAATCTGAATTTTACCTATAACTTCTTACGTTCTTATCTGTTTTACCTCAAACATGTCTCAGAAGCTTCGTTATTCTGAGCCCAATAAAATCCTGTGATTATTACTTCCAAAAACATCAAGATTCAGCCCATATTTGAAGATTCAACATGAGTTTTGATTCGTTCTGGGTGTCAAGGGTTGCTGCAATTTGGTCTAGGAGGAGTCCTACATGCTCCCTCAACATAAATTTGCAAAAAAATCATCTCTGATCTTGGGAGGTCATCGTTGTACCTCTCAAAGTTAAAATTTATAAGCCCTAAATTCTTCATAAATACAATTTAGTATATAATGGCAAATCGGGGTCGTCCACAAGAAAGGGGGATTTTCCTAAGGGTTCATGCATATAAGGGTAGATATAAGCCTATATATATATATATATAAAAGATAGCAAGTAAAGAGGGTGGATTTTGGTTGGTCTTTCTAAGTTATAAATGTAAAGACAAGACAACTAGCAAATCAAAGTAAATCTACTAAACATGCAACAAGCTATTAGAGAATGATTAAAGACAAGTTACGGGATATTGGGTGCAATTGATTTCCACTTCAAATCCTCTTATCTATCCTTGAACCTACAACATATTCACTACTTTCACTACTTGTTGTGAAGATAAATATTTTATCCTTCTTTGATAGTAGTTTACAAGAGTAAATTCGACATCTCTTAGTAAACACCACTAATGACCCCTTTAGTCGAGAAATGGATAAAGATATCCCATTAATGGGATTGAGTACAAAGAATCAACAAGCTTGGTAATACTTATAAACATTAATCCAAATGTCTAAGCATTGAACCAATTCATGCATTTACTAAGATTAGTCTAAAACGCTCAACGTTCATAGACCTCTCCTATTTTCTACCTTAAACAAACATGACAAAGAGTTCGACATCATCACATTCATCTAGCTATTATCAAATCACCAACACAATTAGAGGCTCTAACTCATGCTCTTGGATTCCATAACTTAGCTAATTTTTCCCAGCTCTAACAAGCAATCATACAAGCAATTCATATTCTCAAACTTCCAACAACATTAACACTAGCAGAGAGCCTTCTATTAAAAGTAGAAATGGAAGGCGGTTCTCCAATAACCACCTTTAATTGACATTTCTGAGTCTAGAAATACTCGTTCATTCCCCCTAAGTCAAATTAAAGTCGGCTTTGGGTAGATTTAAGGCAGTTTTTAAATAACCACCTTTAACAAGGTGTAACCTCCTTTAATTAACTCTAATTAAAGGCAGTTTTTCCAATGCATATTTAAAATAACCTTTTCCGAGTTTGGAAAGCAGATAAGAATGAATTTCCAAGTTCTAAAAACGTGTGATTTCCATGGTATGAAGAGCAGGTACATTTTCCGAACTTGGTAATTATTCGTGACCACAATCCGAGTTTGTAATTTGTTTTATCATGTCTTCATTCATATCAAAAACATTCACAGCTTTAGAAAAGGCCGATTTCATTTTAAGAAAACACACTCATTTCATTATATGCCACTAAGCACTAAAATTCTGAAGATGAAACTCAATCATTAATTCCTTGAAAATTGTTAGATAATTCACATGATTCTATTAACTTGTAAGATAGAAAATAAATTTACTTCTTGAAATAATTCAAATTTCATGAAAATGCAGAACTGGATATCATGTCAAATAATCATGTGAATTACGCACATCAGTCATCCTAAAGTTAAAAGAATCCAACAATCATGTCAATAATGAATTCAACATTCAATAGTCATATCCAATACGAATAACATGATAAATTTAGAAAGTTCATTCTTCGACATCTTCAATGTCACCGGTTGAAGTTTTTTTGTCCAATTGTTGTATGGAGGTTGATGCTAGGTTGCACTCATAAGCTCGCTAAAATTTTCAAGGAACTTAATCTTAGCCTTCATGGAACAAAATTCCCTGGGCATCCATTTTTAGAAATCCTTGAAGATTTTCTTGTATGACTTTTCAGTACCTACAAAGTATAGGAACAAACATATGAATTATTTAAACAATAAAGGAAACACAAAAATTGAAGTGAACTAAATAGACGAAAAGTCATTTGCGACTAACCTTCCTCAATGTGTGGCATCTTGCTTGCCTTGAGATCTTTCGTGGTTTGATAAAACCACTTACGGTCGTGCAACACCCATCCCTTGTTTTCGAAGTAAGTCTTCTCAAAATACTTCAGCCCCTTTTCCTCCCCTTGTAAAACTAATCACTCAACATTCTTCAAATTCCAAGTGATTAGACTCCCATACAGTAGATGTGTCAACACCTTCTTTGACGTTGCAAAATGAAACATGTGCCTAAATATAGCTGCTCTGTCAAATGGAATAACATGAGAGTTATGTACTTTGCTCAGTCAATTGTCCATCTGAGGGAACCAAACTCCTATTAATGAGCTCATACGTGATAAGGTTATCTATACTCAAAAGGGAGAGATAAAACGTCCTGGGTTTCCCTAAATCCAATCTATCCCAGTGGAAGTACTTCTCACTACACTCAATGGGGTCAATGTAAGGGTAATCAACCTCTAGCAGCCACTTCTCTCGATGGTAGCAATCATGTAACGGACCATCGAGATCGTCCGGGAAAATAAAATCGGGATATGTGTATGGGCAGTCTAATAGTTTGTTAATACTTCATTGACTAATTAATATGTCAATTCCTCCAACACCAATACTGTAATCCCCATTCCCTAATTTCATCATATTAGCATAAAATTGGCAAGCAAAATGAAAATATGTGTTTTCATCACAAGAAATAAAATTTTCTACATATTGTTCACTAGATGGTTTGAGGGGATCGGCCAACCCTATAGCTAGGTATATATTAAATTTGACAAGATATGTATCTAATAAATTTACCTTCTCACGTAAATCCTCATACCAAGTTTGAGCAAATTGAGAAACCAACATTTTGTTGTCGAAACCGACACGGTGGCCGGTTGAACGGGATATTGTATTTAGCGGCTTGAATCTCCCCTACCCATTACAAAATGTAGGTTAGTTAAGTAAGAAGTGAGGGAACGAGGGTTCTTTGCAAGTTTGTAGGAAGATTAGGGTTTATCGATTTAGGGCTAATTGCTTAAATTTGATTCGATAGCCTATTTTATATACTCTGAAGTTTTCAATTTTGGAAAGGCTCATTCATCGCTATACATGAAGGAGACGAATGATTTCGGAGTTTGGAGTGTAATACTATTCAGGGAAAAAGGGACGCTTTAAATTTTCCAAAAGTTGTCCAGAAAAGTGCCACGAGCTCAGGGACTCATTTTTCGAGCTCCGAAATGTCATTGGACGTACATGTCTAAATGAAAATAATTCATTTTGGAGTTCGTAAATATGTCTGGCCAAAAAATGTAAAGGCAAGACACATTTCCAAAATGTGTTTGTACTCTATGTTCTAAACACAACTTTTGATGTTAGAGGCTCAATGTTTCGAGCACAAATTACATTTTCATAATTTTAAAGCCTTAAAAAGACAACATTGACAATATAAAAAGAGAACGCATTGGAAATTCACCTTTAGATCCAAGACCTTTCAAATCCAAACCTTAAAATTCCAAACCTTAAAATCCAAATTGTTAAAAATCCAAACCTTGAAATCCAAATCGAAACAAATCGTCTAATCCATACTCAACAAATACTAAAAATTCAAATGTTATCCAGTATCTTCGACTCAACCAGTTTGTCATTGATAGAGTCCCTTACCCCCCCCCCTTATCTTTGGCCCCAATGTTTTCTTCAACGGCTTGACCCTCATTTCCATCATCCCCACCATGATCACCTCCATGATCGCCATCATCATCATCTTCATCTTCACTCTTTGAGAATACCGGCTCTAAGTTAGATGGCTTATCATCATCGCTAAAATGCGGATGGAGGCTTTAGGCTTCCAGGAACGGGACATGCTGGGAATGGACACGGGTCAAAATCTCCAGCGCCTTGGTGATGTCTGCATGCATACGGTCGAAATACTATGTCACCCTAGCTTTCCAACTGCTGTTGGTATCTATAAATCAATAATAGACTAAATTAGTTGGTTAAAAAAATTGACATATACCTTTTAAACTTAAATTACAACAATAAGTAAAAAAACTCATCACGTACAGGAGCTCGATGCCCCGTCTATTTTTGCATTTGCTTCATGAGCTCTGTTGATAATTTTAGGTCTTTCACTGGGTGTTGGATAGAACTCCCACTTGCCGTCAAAGTTGAGACTAAGCTGCTTAAGTTGGAACCACCTCTTGCCATAGTACTTCATCCTAATATCCTTGTCCTCAGGAATCACACCCGCCTTCTTTAGCATTGCATTTATCAAACAACCATAAGGGAGATCTTTCTTCTTTGTTTGAGCGGCCTTGAGCATGAATTGGATAATGGCATACCCTGGGTTTATCTTGACCCCCTACATGACGTAGTAAAACAACATCAGGTTTTCAATGGTCAGTTCGCAAGTGTGGCCACCCGTGTGCAAAACATTGAGACACATTGACTCATACATAAGGTGATGCACTATGGTCAACACACTGATGGCATAGATCTCTGCCTTTTCTGCATCACTACCCGCCCTCTTAATAATATTTCATACCCATAGCGATCGAACAAAGGGGGTAGTCTCTCTCACGCATGGACAAACATGTGTGCGATAAATTTCTAGGGGACCATTGGGGTCATCGGGTCTTAATTTTTTGGGGAAGGTGTAGGGGGATCCTAGATCTGCGTTAATTGTATAAGTAGTGACAAATATGTATTTCCCATTAACCCTAGTCAAATATGTATTTCCCATTAACCCTAGTCAAATCACGATTATTCCTACTTTGACCCAAATTTGCATAAAATTGTATCACTTTGTCGACATGAACGGGTTCATCCGTACAAAGCGATTTCTCTAAATGGTTGGTTTTTAAATGTGCGAGCAAGTAGTCTAAACTTAATATTCCAATGGACGGTGTTAATATGGCCATCGAATTTATAACTCTACTGTTTGAAAAACCGACATACCCTTGCTCGACTGTGTTGTTGAAGATTTTTTGGGGGTTTTCAATATCCGTGACCGAACTAGGGTTCAGATTGCTTGCCTTTGATTTCATTCCCGTGCTCTTACGGCTCATTGCGAATAGATTTAGGGTTAGATAGTAACAAGAATTTTTGAGTTGGGGGTTTTTGTGTTGGCCAATCAATAGTTTTGATTTGGTGATTTGAATGACTAGCCGTTATAACCTTTTTAAATTGGGGAAAAGAGTTTCCGAAGTCATAAATAGGTCCAATCTATTGTATTATAGAGATGAGTACTTTCTGAGTTCGGGAAAAGTATTCGTAGTTTTTTCCGAACTTGAAAACCCACCACATAGAGAAAAAATACCCTTAAAGGCTTTGAAATGGGCATTTAATGCCTACTCCCAGTTTGTTGAAGGTTCATTTACATCTCACACTTAGCCCTAACAAGCCATCACACGGTTAGCCAAAGTTATCCCACCGGTTGTAAAAGGTTGTCGGCTACACATAAGCATGAAGTTAACTAGAGGTCATCGGCTACACATAAGAAGGCAGTTAACTAAAGGTTGTTGGTGGAACATAAGCTGGCGGTTGACTGAAGGTCGTCGGCTGCACCTAGGCTGGCGGTTAACTGAAGGTCTTCAGGTACACTCAAGCGAACGGTTACTGAAGGCCAAGATCCTAACAGTTAGATGAGGTTGCATATCACAAGGTTAGTCACAGTTAACCCTCGATTGTAGAAGGTTGTCAGTTACACTGAAGTAATTGGTTGGAGAAGGCTGATGGCTACACCTCAGTTGTGGGTTTAGAGGATGACCAAGGGGGACAAACCTCGATTCCGAGAGCCAGTTAACTGTACCGGTTGGACTTAGACCAAAAGTCACATTACTTTCTATCTTTGATACTGACACATTACATGTCATTTTTAGTATCACTATAGCCGATTCTACACTTGCTCAGTTGCATCGAAGACCTTGTTTGTGAAAGGTAGAAACTGCATGGATTTTGGGAGGGGTCTAGTGAGTTTGTTCTTATGACCTCTTAATTTTGTTTGTATTTCTTCAGCCCCTGTCATTATGAAGGGGGTTAATAATTTGGTCCCTTGGCCTTAGCACTTATGTCAAGGGATATGCACTACGTGTTTTTTGTATTAACGTGGGTGAGTCAATGTGCTCACTCCCATCGACTCTCATGATTTCTTTTTATTTACCTACACCTTATTAGAGGATCGCTATTAATGTCCCCCTCCATCCCTCACTACCATGGTTATTTAACATGATCCCAACACACAATTAATTAAACCCGGTGGTGGCATGACTTATCGAAACCTCCACCATGAACTCCCACTCTAAGCCCATCTTAAGACACTTAGAGAATTAGTGATGGAGATCAGGGTACGCCTACCACCATAAATGAAGACATTCCACGACTTGATCAAACATTCAAAGGCTATG
>JAULKK010323393.1:0-11269 GCA_032355705.1 Rubia peregrina | reverse complement strand
TATTGTAAGAGGCAATCACTTCTAATACAATTGAGGCGCGTCCACTTCTACCCTGAAACTGGCCTTTCCAATCCACGGGACAGTTTTTCCACTCCCAATGCATGCAATCAATTCTACCTAGCATACTTGAAAATCCACGTTTATGCTCTACATGCATCAGGCGTGCAATATCCTCTTGATTTGGTGGTCTGAGGTATGTTGGACGGTACACGGAAATTATTGCTTTTCTAAAAATGAGACACTGTTTCCCTGACCGTTGTTTTGCCCATCTGTAAGCATTCATCAAGTTGGTCAAATGCACAACCATGTGCCAAATGGCTCATGGCCACCGTGCACTTGTGTAGTGGTGAAAATCCTTCATAGCCGCAAGCATCAGGCCTTTGCACGAAGTAGGGATTGTGGTTTGTGACATCTTTGAGTACACATTGAAATACATTTTGCCGCATACAAAACTGAGTATGAAATGTTGATCGTCGTACATTCTCTTAGGAGGTTGAGCAAAATATTGTCTGCGGAGAACTTCCTGTGCTCGGGCACGGTCTCTCTTGATAGGATTCCTTGTTTTCTTCGGTAAGGTCGGAGAAGTTTGAGAACTCTCACCATCAATGGATGTGTATCATTATCTTGCCATTTCTGGAAAATTCAAGACAAAGTTGATTGTCAAAGAATCAGTTTCGGGTAAGAACCTGGGAACATCATAGGTTGGTATATTTGATGATTCTACAAAGTGAGGGTCTTCATTGTTGTTTGGGGAATTAGAGGAAGACATGGATGTGTAGAAGAAGGAAGGTTAACAATTTTGAGGTTGAAATGAAAGGTAAACTAATGTCCCCTTTATATAGAACCATGAAATTTGAAAACCCATTAGTGAACTCGGACCAAGTGAATGGATGAGACGTGTCAATTACAACCCTATTAATTATGTCTAGCAAAATTTTTGAAATGATGAATGAACTCGGCCCACGTGAACGGATGGGACGTGTCAATAACAACCCCATTATTTATGTCTAGCGGAATTTTTGAACTGATGAATGAACTCGGTCCACGTGAAAGGATGAGACGTATCAATGACAACCCCATTAATTATGTCTAGCGGAATCTTCGGAGTGATGAATGAACTCGGCCCACGTGAAAGGATGGACGTGTCGATGACAACCCATTAATTATGTCTAGTGGAATCTTCGGAGTGATGAATGAACTCGGCTCACGTGAACGAATAGGACGTGTCAATGACAATCCTATTAATTATGTCTAGCAGAATCTTCGAAATTGGATGGAAGTTTTGTAATTGGACGGATGGAAGTTTAGTAATTGGAAGTGGTGTGATGAAATGGGTTGAAATCAGATCTATTTATAGGCAACAATGTGGGGGTTGTTAATTAAAAAAAATTAAAATTCTGAATTTTTTATAAAATTGATTTTTTTTATAAAATAGCTGTTGGGACACGTGTCACCCTTTGAGTGGGACACGTGTCACCCTTTGAGTGGGACACGTGTCCCATTACATGCAGGAAAAAAATTTGACCGTTACCGGGGAGACACATGGCGCTCTGTGACACGCTCACGTGTCCCCAGATTTTCAAAATTCTATCGGCTGAAAAATGTAGCCGTTGCGGACACGTGGCCCAACCGCTGGGCGTTACGTGTCCGCAAAATAAAATTTTAAAAAAAGTAGGGCCGAGTGGGACACATGGCCGAATGAGGGAATGACATGTGTCCCTACAGGGGACAAAAAAGGTAGCATGTGGGTTGCCCCTTGACTGACGCAAAGTCAACTTTTCGCTGACAAAATGGGCTTTGGCTCAGGCTCTTAGCAAGAGCCTTTTGACTGGTCTCTTGTTAAGAGACCCCCACTGCACATGCCCTAAAAGACAAAAACTAATTTAGTTCACAACATAAGGATATACTGTGATGAGTTGGTCTCCTGTGAGGCAGTTAAACTTTAGGCAGGGAACTTTTTGCAATTCTAGTTATATTCTAGCTCCAGAACTTATCTCTAATAATTTTACAGAGACCTGTCTCTAATAATTTTACAGGGACCTATCGCTAATATTTTTTTTCAGGGGTTTTTTGTCCAATTTTCCCCGTCATTTTCCCGTTATCTGCAATTTGCAAAAAATATTTTTTTAAAATCTTGAAATATTTTTAAAATGCAAAAAAAATAATATAATCATCGAACTGAAAATAATAAGCATCAGTAAAAGTAGCAAAACATCAATGAAAAATTAAAAAACATGAACTAAAAAATTGGAGCAAAAAATATATTAAAAAATTAATAAAACAGTAAAAAATATATTAAAAATCAAATAAAATTGAGAAAACGTCAACTACAACTAACAAAACATCAACTAAAAATCATAAAAACATCAACAAATCTTCAATTATCATTTTTTTAATAGAAACTACTAAAATCAACTAATATCAACCAAAAACTAAAAATATCAATTCCTATCACCTAAATTTCACCCTGAAAATGAAAAACGTTAACATAAGAAAAAAACACTACAAAAAATCAACCTATGTCACCCAAAACTTCGAACATCAACTCGTATCACATAAATCTCATCGAGAAAATGAAAAACATCAACATGAGAGAAAAAACAAAAAAATATAAACCCATATAACCAAAAAAAATTACAAAAAAGTGACTCATATCAACTAAAACTCATCCAAAAATGAAGACATGAACATGAGAAAAAAATTTAAAAAAAATATCAACAACAAAAACTACGGTACCTCAAGAGTATACAATATTCACTCAAAAAATCATAAAACGTCAACAATTTTTTTTTAAACTACAAATATCAACTTATATCACCAAAAGTTACAAACATCAACTCCTAATACCTGACAATCATTCAAAAATTGAAAAACATCTGCATCAGAAAATTAATATTTTAAACATCAACTTCTATTACCAAAAGCTCAGCCGAAAAATGAAAAACATCAATATGGGAAAATATTTAAAAAAACTGCAAATATCAATCCATATGAACCAAAAAAAGGGACAAAACATCAACTCATATCAATTAAACTTCACACGAATATTGAAAAACATCAACATAAGAGAAAAAAGCCTACAAACAAAAGCAAAGAGCTACAGCACCTCGAGAATAAAATTCTTAAAAAAGGACCTAGTGGGATTTGAACCCAGGTTACTAACCTCAATGCATAAAGCAATAACCACTACACCAAATACTCTTATTGAACATACACTCAAAGACTCTTATTGAACATACACTCAATCAAATAATATTAAATCTCAACATATACCTCAAGACCATCAATTCTTCAAAATAAGGGTCACACGGAGATTCGAACTCGAGACATCAATCTCAATAACAAGAGTGATAACAACTAGACCAAACAAATATTGTTGATAAAAACCTCAGTCAAATAATTATTAAACCTCAACAAGTCTTTAAAAAAGTAGGTCACAATATCAAACCTCACCTCAAGAAGCAGAACCTTAGTGTGCCTCCGCCGCCGCCGTCCACCATCCACCGTCACCGTCGTCCATTTCCACTTTCGCCGCTGAAAAATGCCATCACCTTCGGTAGCGCGTGAGATGCATGCGCGTCGTCTCCTACCTTCAGCGCCTTCTCTCTCCAATCCACTCGTCACCCTCTTTCGTCTTCTTCCTTCACCGTTCTTTCTTCGCCGTTGCAATGCCGTCGTCATCGAAGATCGTAGTGCCGTCATCACCTCCGTCATAGCATTGCCGCAAATCTTGCATCGTATATCAAACATCGTCTTCGAAAACCATAGCTCCTTGTCGTTGCCACGCAGCCACGACATTTTCCCCCGTGATGTCGTCTCTGTGCGACAGAGCGCAACAACTGGACTGAATCTAAATTCGCTGGAAGAAGAAGCGCGACGGAGTTCCGATTCTCTGGCGTAAGAAGAAGCGCGATGGGAAACCGGCGGATATTGGTGAATTTCCAGCGTGAATCTGACAGAAAACGGTGGAAACCGTCGGTCGGTGGTGGTTTCCGATAGACGAGAGAAAAAAATGGAAAATGGAAAATCTTAAATGTTTGTGATATATGTAGTATTTTGATAATTGCACAGTATGTGCCTAAATTTATCAGCATATTTTTAAAAAAAACCAATTCCAAATGAAACTTCTTATAATTGCACAATAAATCCCTGATCTAAAGTTTAGACTGTCTAAAACAAGACTTTGTGTTTTATTAATTAGATAATTATATTTCAATTTCATATCTTTCTTCGAAGTTTGTCTAATGCAGGAAAGGAATTTTTTCGTTCAAGTCTGCTCATGATTTCATTAGAACTAAGAGCAGAACAATTCGGCTTCTGGCACATACCTGGTATAAAAAAACTGCCAAAAAAAGTATCAATTTTCATGTGAAAATTACTCAATAGCCTTTTACCTTTTTTATAACATTCTACTGTACAACTTCTTCAATATGGTTTCCAAATGTTACACATTTAAAGACTCCCATGACAGTTGCATCTCATCTTTGCATGTTTGGAATACTTTTCATAATTTATGAGCCATTCCGCAACAAGTTTTTAACAACCTTTTGGATAGATTATCCACATATTGATCATTTGAAGGTTTAACTCACACTCACAAACTACTGGTTCATATTATGCCTTCTTTAGTGTGTTGGAATTTATGGAAATCCAGAAACTCATTGATTTTTGAAGGAGTTATAGGTTGAATATAGATATCACTGTGAACGGGATTAGAGAAGAATTCTTCCTAACGTTCCTAAATCATCCAATTTTCTCAAATAACCTTTTTGACAAGGATTGACATGTTTCTGGTCTCACACCCATTATCATGCCTAAACCGAAACCTCTAATTGCAAAGATTGGATGGATAAAACCTATGCTACCTTTGAAAATCAATGTTGATGCTGCCTGGTCATCTAGTTCTAATATTTTTAATCTTGGTATCATTGTTAGAGATAACAATGGTCACCTTATTAGGGCTGTTGGTATTAAAACTATAGCCAAGTCGGCTTTGGATTCAGAATTATTGGCTTTGCGCCATGGTGTTTGCATTGGCAAATCAATCACGAATCTTAAATTCGAAATCGAAACTAATTGCCTCAATGCTACTAAATACTGCGTACACCCTATGAATGCACCATGAAGGTCCTATAATTTAGCTTCTCTAGTTTCATATTCGATTAAGGAACTCAAATTATCACATACAAAGAGAGAAGGGAATTTGGTAGCAGATAAATTGGCCAAACTTTCAACCCTCACGAATCATAATAAAATGGAATACCAAATTGATGCAATCTATGCAATCTCTCCTGATCTTAGAGGATTAATTTACTTAGGTAAAATAGGTAATCCATCTCTCAAATTACATGATCATTCTCCTTATTGTTGGTTACCGCTGTTTTTTCTTGACATTTGCAGGTACAAGCAGCCTCCAGGTTACAACTTCAAATTCTCAAGCAAATAGGACAAAGGGAGCTACAGATCACCCACGTCTAGTTCACGGTTTTTTTATTACTCACCAAAGCTGCTGTAGAAGTTCCTTTTGAGCAACAAAATCAAGCACCAAAAGAGTGCCCTCTTTTTTAATCTTCATTTTGCACCATATCTGGATGCTTTTGGATAGGTTTAGGGTTTGCAGTTTTATTGGATGTCTGACCTATGTCTCATTAACACGGGGTGAAGGAGGATAATAGGAAACACATGCAAAATAACCACAAACCCTTTCATTAATGCCTTTTTAGCCATTTTACTAATTGATCTCTTGTACATTATATTCTATCACCCAAACTAATTATATTTAATTTTTGAGATTTGGAGTGCCCAATAAATATTCGCATCCACCATTAGTAGATGTTTACCTTAATTTTTTATATATTTTTTTACATTTTACAGTTTGGTTTATATTTCGTATTCATCAAACTCAATCAAATTGTATTTTAGATAGTATTAAAAAGACTTTTGTCTACCTGATCATTAATATAGATGGTCGAATTTGTTAAAATGTCTAATGCAGAAATTATTTTCAAAATTCATAAAATTCTCTATGATGGATACTTTTGGAGATCTAACACTTCATATTAATCATATTCGAAAAACACCACAGTTTGAATGATCTTAATCTGATCAAGATATGAGATCATCTCCTTTACACAAAGTTACAAGAGATTAAATTATATACAATAATCCTTATGATTAAAATAAACTACATTAGGACAATCATTTGCGCTGACTCCAGGCACAAGCTCGATCCGACCCGTAAGACTGAATCAACAAAACCCAATTCATCGCAACATCAAGTATTATAATTGGTGTTTTTCTCCTTGGAAATTTGGGCAAACTCACCAGAGAAATAGGCTGGAGCCAGAGATAATTTGACCTCAGAAATTTCGACTCCATAGCAATCTTAAGACAATGGTTAGTGCCTTTTTTTTCTTCTAAATATCCAGTTGCTTCCATTAATTAAATTTGTTACAATTAATCAATTAGATAAGATTTATTCGTGTTGACTAAACTAGAGTTATATTAGGACTAGTCTACCTTTGTACTCTATTTATTCTCTTCATTGTTAATCAGAATTATTATGAGAAATATCTTCTATCATGGTATCATAGCGAACCTGGTCAAAAAAAATTCAAAATTTCTAAACCCTAATTTTTCAAGTATCGGCCGCCTCTCTCCCCTTCTCTTGACCGATCGCAAATTTCACTCCCTCCCATCTTTTCGACGCAAATTTTCCCAGCGTCTCTAATCCTTCATTATGTCTGAAGAAAAACTCTCCTACAATACCTTGCTCCACAAGATGAAGATCAAGCTTTTATCATCAAATTATCTCCCGTGGAAGCATCAAATTGGCTATATTCTCAAGGCTCAGAATCTGTTTGGATTTCTTGATGGATCAAGACCTTGTTCAAAGTTTCCTCCTCTGCCGCCAACCGACTCCACCTATAGCCTCACCTTCTCGATGGTGGTCAGTTCATCTCCCGGTGGTGGTGCCGCAAAGGTTGACGTAATGGTGGCTTATCAAAAAGTCAAGGCAGAATATGATCAATGGGTAGATGAAGATCAGCGTGATTGCAGTCTTCTTTTTTCATCTCTGACACCTGAAGCATTGGTAGAGATTCCTGAATGTTCCACTTCTAAATCCATCTGGGACAGTATTTCAGCCATATTTCATGACAACAATGCCTCCACTATTCTGCGTCTGGTGCCAATGCTCACGGTATAAATAAAACTAGTACAGTACACAAACTCCATCTTAAATTTAAGGAATTTTTTGAGAAATGAGCTATGATGGGTTCTCATGTAGCTAATGATGATCAGATAATATGGTTTTTAATTTCCCTTGGTACTGAATTTAAAGATTTTTCTGCACCATTGATTAATTCTTCGCCTACTCCGTTATATATCGATGTTTTATCATGTGCCAAAAACAATGGAGCTGTTTTGAGAAATTCACAGGGACAATCAGCCTCAACCATTAGACCTACCGCGTTCGTAACAGGTGAAAACCCCTTGGCCGACCGCATATGGGATCACGCGGTAGCGCGTACGGTTCATGCTCAGTCAGGGTGGCCATTTTGGAGGACGTCGTGGCAACAGATCTGCTGCTGGTCAGTTCCCGGCTGGGTCTAGTTGTGGGCAATCGCACTGCACCTGGTGTGGTCGTCCCGATCATTATGCGACTCCTTATTATATTAATTCTTATATCTTTGTTGGCAATGGTGCCTCTATTCGGATTTCTCATATTGGCGAGTCTAAGATTTCTGATGATTTATGCTTATCTGATGTTCTGGTTGTTCATGAGATTACTAAGAATCTACTGTTTATTAGTAAACTATCCATAAATTTAAATGTTTTTTTTTCACTTTTGATGATCAGAACTTTATCATTCAGAACAAAGTTTTCAAGGCACTCGTGGGGAGGGGTCACAGTGTAGGTGGCCTTTACATTTTGGATAGAGGCGATGCAGCTCTATTTTCTCATTTACACCAGAATAAGGACATACATCTTACGAGCTTTGGCACGCTCGCTTGGGTCATGCGCCGACAACAGTTATTTCCAGTTTACAGAAGTCTGGTTTACTTTCAGCTTCTTTCTTGTTGTCTAAATCGCAAACATGCACCCCATGTGTTATGGTGAAAGGTCAACAGTTGGCTTTTGTTGAGAACCATAAACCTATTGTGCACATACTTGATTTGGTTCACTGTGACTTGTGGGGCCCTTCCCTTATTTTATCGTCGAATAGTTTTGCATACTATGCCTTATTTATGGATGATTTTTCTTGATTCACTTGGATTTTCCACTTCGTCATAAGTCAGAATTATTGATACTTATTTACAGCTTGAGGCACTGGTTGAGACCCAATTTTAATCCAAATTTAAGGTTTTTTAGAGTGATGGTGGTACGGAGTTTCTGAACACTTGTCTACGATCTCATTTTTGCCACAAAGGGCATTCACCACCAAATTTCTTGCCCATACACTCCGAAGCAGAATGGGTGCGGGGAGAGAAAACTTAGACATGTCGCTGAAATGGGTCTCACGATATTGTTCCATTCACACATGCCCATCTATCACTGGGATGATGCTTTTGCCAAGGTTTCTTACACGATCAACCGATTGCCTACTCCTGTTCTTCAGTGTGTTTATCCTTGTGGGCTTCTCTACGGTCGCGATCCTATATACTCAAATTTTCATCCATTCGAGTGTCGGGTTTTTCCATTTGTTCGACCTTATGTCGATCACAAGTTATCTCCCCGCAACATCCCTTGTGTTTTTATCTGCTATAGATCCAAGTACAAAGGTTTTCGGTGTCTTGATTTGTCTACAGGTAAGGTTTACATCACATGCCATGCTTGTTTTGACGAGACACACTTTCCTTTTACTGCCTTCACTACTTCGACCCTAGGCTTTCTTCCGTCCACTCTTAATGTTTCAGCATTTATTGATTCTGCTCCTCCTTTGCCCATCCCAGTCATGCCTTTTTTGACTCCCTGCATTGTCTAGACCGCCGACCCGGAACCTGTCTCTCAGCCACCGGTCTCTGCCTCCCCACCGGTGACCTCGACTATCACCTCTCTGGTTAGCTCGGTTGTCCATTCTTCGGTCAGCTCAGCTTCTTCATCTCCGGCTTCTTCGGTGGATTCCACTCCTCCAGCCTCTCCTCCCCGGCCTCGTACACATCGAATGGCTATTAGGTCGGCTAGTGGGGTTATACAGCGCATGGATTATTCAAATATTGTTGCTCATTGTTTCACTGCTGCCTTACTTACTTAGTCTGAGCCCACGAATTATCACACTGCTCTTCAGGATCTGGCTTGGGTTTCTGCCATGGATGACGAGATGGCAGCTCTTCGTGGTCAGCACACTTGGGATTTTGTGCCTCGCCCTTCAGACACTAACATTGTTGGCTCCAAATGGGTTTATAGGCTCAAGTATCGACCAAATGGCACTATTGAGCATCATAAAGCTAGACTTGTGGTGCATGGTTTCTCGCAAATTCCGAGTTTTGACTTTGATCACACTTTCAGTACAGTGGTCATAGTCTCCACAGTTCGGACAATTCTTCCCATTGCCACGATGCGCTCCTGGCCGCTTCATCAGCTAGATGTCAAGATAAGAACGCATTTCTTAATGGCGTTCTCGATGCTCCAATTTATATGAAGAAACCCGTTGGATACAGGGATCCTGTTCATCCAGATTATGTGTATCGCTTGCGAAAGGCCATTTATGGACTTAAGCAAGCCCCTCGAGCACAGTTCCAGCGCTTCAGCACTTATTTGGCTCTACTTGGTTTTTCAGTGCAGCTCAACCGACACCTCCTTGTTCATTTTTTCGAGAGGATTATCGTTATGTTATCTCCTGGTGTATGTGAACGACATCATTCTTACAAGGAACGACTTAGCTCTCCTTTGGCAGTTCATTGATCAGACGCATTGAGAGTTTGCGATTACGGATCTCAGCGTTCTTCATTACTTTCGTGGCCTTGAAGTTTCACCTACTTCATCAGGTTTAGTTCTTGGCCAAGCAAAGTATGCTCGGACGTTTTGACTCATACAGGAATGTCTAATGCTGCACCAGTCTCTACACCATTTGTGCTAGGTTCTCAGTTGCACAGTTCGACCAGTCTTCCGTTGACTCTTTATCGTTCACTGGTTAGGGCTCTTCAGTATTTGACCATCACTCATCCAGATTTGGCCTTCTCGGTCTACACGGTCAACCAGTATCTTCATGATCCTAGAAATTATCATTTTGATGCACTCACATGGATTCTGCACTATGTTCAAGGTACACTTCATTTTTCTCTCACTTTTCATTCTGCCAGTTCTCCCGAGGTGTTGGGGTATTCTGATGCTGACTGAGCTCATTTTTTTGAGCCTCGTCGATCCACTTATGGATATGATATTTTCTTACTGGGAATCTTGTTTCTTGGAGTGCCAAGAAATAGCCCGTTGTCTCTCGTTCCAGCACCGAGTCTGAGTATCGAGCTCTAACCAACACCGCTTCACAGGTAGTTTGGCTAACTCACTTGCTTCGTGATCTTCGAGTTCTTTTGTCTGGTTCTCCGTTGCTGTTATGCGAAAACAGTAGAGCTATTTTCTTTGTTCAAAATCCAGTGGCTCAAAAGCGGACGAAACACATCGACATTGACTATCACTTTGTTCGAGAGTTGGTGGCCTCCAGCAAGCTGCGAGTTGCTCAAGTTTCTACTTCTCTTCAGATAGCGGACATCATCACCAAGGGGCTCTCTTGTCCGTTGTTCGAGTTCTTCAGGTCCAAGCTGATCGTTAGCGAACATCCGACGTTTCGCTTGAGGGGAGGTGTTATAATAAATCAATTAGATGATTAGATAAGATTTTATTCTTGTTGACTAGACTAGAATTATATTAGTACTAGACTACCTTTGTACTCTATTTATTCTCTTCATTGTTAATCAGAATCACTACGGGAAATATCTTCTATCAAAATCTCCTTTGAAAATTAAAAGTCGGATAGGAGACCAGTCATTTTTTTATCTCCGAAAATGTTTTCCGACAACGTGTTGGAATGTCTCTATTTCCAACTGAACTGGACTAGCCCTAATCGATCTTATCAAAGTGAATCACTATGATTGACTTGAACTTTTCAAACTGGCAGAACCTACAAATCCAATCTGAATCACAATTTGATCGGAATCGCCAGAAGTCCAATTATTTAGACGACTTTTGAATCTTCCATACTCCCTCCGGTTATCTAACATTGGCACCCTTTCCCTTTTGGGAAGGTTTTTTAAGATTGGCACTCTTACAC
>JAULKK010323383.1:0-21309 GCA_032355705.1 Rubia peregrina | reverse complement strand
AGTACTTCATACCTTCAGCCCTATCTTTGAATAGATCCGACCAAGAAGAAATCGGATTTGGGTTTGATGGAGCTTCCCTTCCTTGTTCAGTTTGAAACTCCCCTAGTTTCCTCAAGGATGAGGACGGCCCAGCCCTTAGAGCCTCATTCCTTCCTTTGAAAACAGATTCGGCCTCCTTCTTTTGCTTAAAAACAGATTCTGCCTCCTTTCCATGCCTTAAACCCGATTCAACCTCATCTAGCTTCTTCAAGAAACCGCCACCCTTTGTACTACTTGCAAAATCCTTGGTAGGTTCAAGTGATTTGCTAGGAGTAGAGGATGGCTCCTTCCCTTGCACAATAACACCTTCGGCCATCTTCCTTTGTTTAAAAACTGAATCCACCTCATCTAGCTTCTTCAAGAAATCACCACCCTTAGTACCACTAGCTAAATCCTTGGTAGGTTCAAGAGATTGGCTAGTAGTAGGTGAAGGAGTGTGCATCAAACTTGGTGAGGGCAGATCTAGAGTAGGTGGGAAAGAAATCTTCTCACCTTGGACATTTGAAGAACCAGTGGGTAAAGACTTGCTGCTGCCCACTAGATCCATGACCGCCATGTCTTGTTCTTGAGCATTTGAATCCTTGTGTTCCAAAATCCTTGCAACAACCTTTGCCTCGGCCAAAAGCTTCTCTTTTTGTTCCAAAGAAAGCTGACTAAGAGCTTCCCTGATTACCTTAACCCTTTTCTTTCGTTTAGAGCTCCCCATAGCAAGAGTACTAGAGATCTAAGCAAAAGAGGAAGGATTTTCGGCTGAAAATGAAGAACACATAGTGATGGTGTATTTCGCCCACACTAAGAGAGAGAGCATTCAACCATTTCCACCTACACCCTTTAGACTAGGTTGCATGCTAGATTAAGTTTGGGGTTAGAGCTGATTTGGATTAAGTGTTGGAGTGATTTGGTGAACTATTTCCCGCTGATTGGGCTGTGTGTGGCTTTGGGGTTGTATTTTTGCTATATTTGTTCAGCATTGTTTTTCTGTCTGTTAATATGCTGTCTAGACATATTGTATCGACATCTGGTTCGAGCCCTCCCTTTATGGGACTTTAGAAGCTCGAACCAATTCCGCGGGAGCGAAGGGCTCGGCCATGTCGATGTCCCATAATTAAGACCCATATTTTGAACAAGTCCTCAAGAAGCTTAATCTTCATAGACCGGTCAAGAACTTGATAAAAGGGTTGGCTTGGAGGGCTTTACGTAGAAGGCCGCCCCCACATATAGGAGATGCACTCTCAAGTTCCTTTCCACTGTTCAGAAAAGATTCGATGAGCCGGGTCACTCGGTGGTGCACTTTTCATTTGGGGGATGAGTCATGCACCCTTGACTTATAAGGGAGATCGTTGAGTGCTTTGGGTGGAAGCACAAGGACAATGTGCTCAACAACATTGTAGTTTTTTGGGTTTCAGTTTGAGCCATTTTGGTCCACTATTACCTAATAGCCGCAGGTAAAGGTGAGCAAGAACAACGATATCACACACATGCATTGAGATATGTGGTGCAATTCCTTACTATTGTAGTGTACTTCTATGGGGAACCATTTGTACTCAAGAGGACTGACTGCCTTTTGTTGTGGTTGATCTGCACTGGAATGGCTTGCCCGGATACCGCTGGACACTTTATGGATCAATGTTGTCGAGCGTCGACTAGGGACGAAGGCAAGCTAGCTATGAATGATATGATTTATCTCTTAGCTATTATTTTTGAGTGGTATGATATATCTCTTTGATATATCTATTAGCTATTAATTGCGCCTTTCGACTAATGAAAGCATGCGGGAGAATCCCGGAGCAACCTATACCCTAACCTTGGGTGGTTTGACAGACGCAAATATGAATGAGCAAGAGGGCGATGTGATCTACTAGCGCTCTAAGGGCGCCATCTTTATCAGGCTTCCACTGAAGCATAGGACTTCCCTTAGTTCGATATTCACTCTTTAATATCTTACTATTGAGCCATACTGGGGTGCTAGGAGTAGCTTTAGTGGAGCACGATGACGACAAGGAGGGGGATGAGCCATATAATTAAGGACATGTCCCCATTAATGAGGATCTATTTCAGCCACAACCATAATATGCATATTTCCAGGCACCACCATAGCCAACGCCTTTTGAGAATTATTTAATACAACCATATCAGCTCTTAGGCACTCTTTACGTAAATGATCTTCCAAACCATTGTCTGAGATAGAGTTTTAGGGGTACTCATAGGACACAACTAATCAGACATAGCTGATCATACACAACATCTCAGGACACTTTGATTATTTCAGATATCAGGCCAGACCCGTTCACCCTCAATTGTGGCAGTATCTGCAATAGTGTCCCTTACGGGAGCATGCTTCACTAGGGTATAAATAGCCTAACTACTCACAACCACCATCTCAAGAGCCCGAGTGGAAGCGATAGTGGTGTGACTCAATCTTTGGTATCAGACAGGATATGAGTCACCTCGCTTACAGGTTTGATCACTATGAGGTGGAGACAACTAGCTGGTTTAATTGCATGGATGGCTAGATTGATGAGCTAAGATATGATGTAGGAAACCTCCATCAGGGCATGGTAGAGATTATAGAGTGGATAAGAGTTGTGGGCATTAGATATGATCATCCTTATTATCGTACGTGTGGGCAAGGGTGTGGAGCTAGATGCAACGGGCTATATTGAGGAGTTAGAGCTATTCCAACATCCTTTCTACCTTTTTACATGCATTGGGGACAATGCGTCAACTAACTGTGAGTGAGAGGGTTGGAAAACTCTATGGCACTTTACCTATTTCCATTGCTTTCATTGATTGTTGATGGTGGCTACTATTCCTTTATTTCCTTTCCCTCATTTGTTTGAAAAACTCATTTTTTTTCTCTTTCAAAACTTGTTTTATAGGTGTGAAGGCACCTTTGTGTAGTACATGGATGTTGACTTTGGTGGGGTATTCCATTGTGTTATTTTGTTTGTTTTATTTTTCAAGTAAAGTGAGGCCTGCTTTGGAGCATTTTGTGCTACACAAACTCAAAAAAATGAAAAAAATTATATCCTGCTAAGTCGAAGCCTGAAAGGGTGACTTAGATAAAAAAAAAGCAAAAGTCGGAATAGGTTGGAAAACTTAGGCAAAAATGAGAGGCCAAAGGTGTGGGAAAATGTGAGGGTGAGCTTTGAAAAATCAATTAAAAAATTATTTGAAGCTAGGATGAAAATTAGAGAGAGCTCCAAGGAAAAATGAGAGAAATTTCAATTATTATATGCTTCTCTTAGTTTGTCTATTTGGTAGTTTCTATGGTAGAGTAAGCTAGTTTTACACACACACAGATATATACACACACACACACACATTTATATATATATATATTGAACCTTGCCTTCAAATGGTACGTTGGTTTTTTAGATTATCACAGGTTTGAGGATGTGAGAGTGTGAGAGATTATTATGTATTTAAAGCTAGGTAGACTGGGAATAAAATGTCGGGTGTTTTGGGAAAACTTTTGCATTCTGTAATACACTTAGATCTTTGCTTGTTCTTGTTTACTCAAGGACGAGTAAAGGTTTAAGTGTGGGGGATTTGGTGTCACGTCAAATGCATGTATTTTCCAAAGCATTTAAGATCTCTTTCATTGTCATTTTGTTGGTAGATTTCTAAATCTAGGTATGTTTACATCAAAAGAGATTTAGATGACAATTTTTGGTTTTCGTATCTAAATCCATCATTTTGTTGCAAATTTAAGGACCAGTGGATTTTTTATCCTTATGAGAATCTAGATTTTTTTCAGTGAGCTTCAATTTTAGATAGGTTGTAAGCATTTCAGAGAGGTTAGAGATGACCATTCTCTAGAATGGTAGAATATCGAAGGCCGTGTGTCCAAAACGTGGTAGTAGATGGAAACGATGAAGAAAAGATCGAAGTCTAGTGGAGTCAAAGAATGATACATACCGTGTAACTTGACATGGCCCTTGCCATAGGTCGTGCCAGAGGAACGAGGCCAAGGATACGGGCTATGAACACAAGAATGGCCCATGCTTAAGATTTTGTGATAATACAAGGGCCAAACGATGATCGGTGCCATCATAAGACCCTCAGAATGACTCCTGGATGATGGGTCGCTCAATCAAGCATGCCCCGGGCACTCAAAAGTAATGGAACAAGCTCCAGATGATGGGGCGTTCAACTTGGAAAAACCCATGCCATCAAAAAGTCCTAGGAAAACCTCCCTGTCCACACCCCATGACATATTGTATTGGTCATGCTGGCGTATACGTTCATTATGACACGAGTCATTCCAGCATGGTTACAAGGGTTTAATATTTTTTGGCCTTTTAATACCTAATCCTATCTACTACTATATAAATTAGTCTTAGACTTCTAGAGTTTAATAATTCTCCTTATTGTAATTTAAATTCTAGTAGGTAGGAAGAGAATGAGACTTTCTCCTCTCTTCATTTACTTGTCTAGTTCTAGCCTTATGACACTAAATCATGTGATTGTTTTGGATTTAATATCTCTATAGTAGTTATTATCTTTGGGTAGTATATGTATTCATGACATATTTATGATTGTGTTAGATTATATATTATCCTATTTTCTATGTCCTATGAATAATTGTGTATGATCTGTAGTTTCTATTCATGTATGATTTATGCCATGCCATGCTTTATGATATATCCATAATTCTAGCATAGGCCGTGTCAATAAAGTAACGAGTTGAAAGATAAGCATTGTAGTTTGTACTGACTAGGGTTATATCAATCTTGGAGTTATCATAACATGCTAATTCCTTTACATCTCTAGACCTAGGGTTGGTGTCAATAGTGAAGTGCCAGAACATATTAAAGTCACTCTCATACCTAAGAGTGTTTCCTGGAAGGCTTGAGTTCTTTTGAATAGGGTTGTTTGCATCTGAGGTGAGGTTACGGGGACAAAAGGCAGAGTCGGAAGGATTGTAACACATCCCTAATTGTGGAGATGGCGAGATGGTTTTGAGGGAGCATAACCATTATGTGACAGACAATGGGAATTCCCAACCTTCTCCAGACTCTGTGACATAGGCATGAGATTAGTTTCATGTCCAAATGTGATAGAATTTAGGATCAAAGTCATTTAGTCGGTCATGTTAATAAAATACCCCCAAGACTAGTTAATCATAGTTTACTTATCGCTAATTTCATTATTGTAGTTTATTAATCACAAACCCCCCCATTTAATTGTTTAAGTACTAGCTATTCCCAAGACACAATTGGTGTGACACCCAATTATGGGTTGTGTCAAGATAACCTTGAAATTATAGTGTCTTTGTGGATGACCCCAGATATGTCACTGGCTACCTTATAGCAGTTAGCAATGAGTATGGGAGAAACATTACAAATCTCTATCTTTGAATGCATCCCGTAGGTAATTTTGTAAAAAGAACGACCTCGCGGGGTGTGAGAAAGAAATTAAAATTGTAAAGATAAACACCATAGTTCATAAGGAATGGTGTAGGACTCAATCCTTTCCCATGATGATGCCTCTGTCTCCGAAGCTCTAGCCTTTTTTGTATCTATAGTTGGTTCCATCAGGGCCAACTTCACCTCGTACTTGTTTGTATTTAAATCTAATTCGAGTAGATTAAGTTCAAGCCATTTCTAATCGTAGTATTCAAGGTGTAATCTGCAATCTGTGTCTACAATACAGTGCTCTTGATCATTCTAGTGATGAAACTCCCGTAAGGGAATGTCTTCTTCGTTGTGCTAGTGACTTTGTTCATGCTGGAAAGTATTATGAACTCGGGAATCAAAAATTTATTCTCCATAATGTAATAGAAGATTATAAGGGTTCTAATGGTGGGCTCGCACACATCCCCTTCCGTTGGAAGCACAATCATGGAAACGTAATCAAAAGTCAACCATTGCACCACGGTTAACACTAACAAATCATATTTGTTCGATTCCCTACCCTGTCACTCTAATTCTAAAATACTTACGTCTCATTTCTAAGTAAAACAATGGTTGGGAGTCTATCTTAGTTAGACAACATTTCTGATGGAAAATATTATAATGGCCAGTTGAGACAGAGGGGCATAAAAAACTAGGGTCAATCTAAGAACACCGTAATACAACATTGATTGTGAATTTAGTAAGAATCACACACTAGTGGAGGTTGTTTGATTAAAGACACCATTCAAAGGCTTTCAATTAGGAACCGCCTTCCTAGATAGCTTTCGAGTTCAGAAGTTGCACTTTTCAGGTCCGTAACATTTTGGAAAGCAAATATAGGAAGTAAGAAAGCCGTTATTTAATAACCGCCTTTAAATGTTTTTAAGAGAATGTGGTTAATGAAAAACATAATTTAATTGGATCAAATTAAAGGCAGTTGTGCTAAACTGCCTTCCAATGAATGGATTCCGAAGTCAGAATTGGGAACCGATTAATGTTCCAGACTTGGAAGATCAGACTAAGTTGTGTGAAGAAATGCTAAATACGTTTACGGTCCCCAATGTTCCAATTGGTCATCTTTCTGAGTTTGAAATGCGATCGGCTCGAGCATGGTGAGAAGGGACGTTTGTTCCAAGACTGAAATAAGGGCATCGAGGCCTATATTAAATATGCTCTAGTTTATTTTGTTTTCAAAAACTTGTATCATTTGAACCCATATTTTGTCTATAACTATTGTAGAATCTATTATGAAGGATCAAAGGTATGTAATTCTTCCTCAATTGTGTTGTATCTGTGTGTGTTAGTGTGTCTTTGTGTGTGTGTGTGTGTGATTGGTAGATAAATGAATTTGTTTTGGAAATTATGTGTATTGTTACTTGAAATGGTTATGATTTTGTTGCATTTGTGATTTTCAAACAGTTTGTTGTGATGTATGATGGTAATGTGGTAGAACATCTTACTTTATTATTGAGTTTTGGATGGATCAAATTGAATTTATTTGTAAATATTTGAGAAAATCACCCGATTATATTCCTTTAGGAGAATCCTTTCTTATTGTAGGTATTTGAACATGATTCCAAGAATGGAATGGTGCGAGCATGTTTCCCATGTAAAGATTGTAGAATGATTTGTTTTTGGGTAGGAAGAAGTTAAGAGAACAACTTATCATGTGAGGGTTTCAAACTGTTACACTCTGTGGATTTGGCTCGGGGAGGATGGCATTGTTGGGGTAGACAATGTTGGATATAATGAATCCGATCAATATAATGTAAATGAAGGGTTTGATGAGATGGTGGGGGACGATTCTAAAGAATTCCATGGGAAATCCAAAGTGCTTGAAGCTTTGCACAATGACAATAAGATGACAATGTGTAGTGGTTAAAAACATTCGGTTTAGAGTGAAACTTTGCTAATGATGAATTTGAAAGCAAACTTTGGGTGAACTAACAAAGAAATGATAGATACTCTAGAACTAGTAAGGATATTTCTTCCAGAGGTTAACAATTTGCTCGATCGTTTGTATGCCACCGCACAAAGGATTCATTGTCCAATGGGAATACAATTGAAAAAAATACATGCTTATCCCCACGAGTGTATGCTATATAGAGGCCCGAAGGATGAGGACTGAGACATTTTACGTTTTGTGATGAGTCTCGGTATAAGTTAAAGCGGGAAGGGATTGCGGTTTGTGAAGAAATTACTTCAAATCATAACCTCTCCTCGTAGTTGAAAAAGAAGGGAAAGTATGTTTTATTGACTTTGATGATTTCCAGACATAAAAAAATTGATAATGATATATATATTTATGTCTACCATGCCCCTTTGGTCAATGTATATGTCTACCATGCCGTAGTTCAACAAAGGTGTTAAAACATAGGATGGTAGTGCCGGAATTGAAGGCTTTGTTGTTTTCCACCATTAATAATTTTCCATCACATAAAAATTTATTATGGTACTTGGTGAAAGGAAATTACATGTGTCCTATTTGTGAAAAGAATACTTCTTTTTATCAATTGAAGCAAGTTTGTAAAACCATTTATCAGGGGCATAGGCAGTTTCTTCCCGAGGGTCATCCATGGTGATTGGCAAAAAAGTAGTTCAATGGGAAGGTGGAGAACATAAAAAAACTTTACAATCAACGGGGGTAGAGGGTTATGAAATATTAAGTGAGATTAAAAATGATTTTAGGAAGAGGAAGTGTAAGTTGCGAACAAACGTAGTAGGAAAAATGTTCCATTTTTTAAAAAAGAAAATGCCCTGAATGGTACCCACTTTTAAATGAAATTCATAGTTTGGTACCGAATTTTAAAAATTGTTTTCAAAAGGTACCAAGTTTTTCAAGAATGTCTTGAACCGACTTTTTCAATTGTGCAATGATAGTCAAAGTTTTGTGCAAAATGAAGATTTACTCCCCCCCTTCCATTCTCATTTTTTTAATATAATGGTCCTTTTGATAGTTCATTTTTTAGTGAGAAAAAGTTGTGCGGACTGGTATTGTTGAGATGAATGTACCATTTTGAGAGGTACATGAAAATCTTTAAACATTTTGTGAAGAATCGATATAGACCAGATGCTAATATTCTCCAACGTTACGTGGCAGAAGTGGTCAAAGAGTTTTGTATCAATTTTTGAAGGAAGTTGATTTTGTTGGTTTTCCTAATTCTCCACAAGAAGGACGGTATTTGGAAAAGGTTTAAGATAGGAAAAACTAATGAATCCTAGTGCGGAATATTTGTGTGCGGTGCAACTTTATGTACTTTGGAACCATAAGGACGTTGCTCTGTATATCGAGATCCACATAGAGGAGATAATATTTACGCATCCTAAGTTCAATGAAACACGTGTTCCACAACAACACACAAACACCTTTCCTTTATCGCTACGTGGTCATGTAAAAATTGGTGATCATCCGCGTATAGTGAAATGGTTGGCTCATTGAAAAATGGACACTGTACTGTCTTATGATGGTTACGACATTAATATATTTATTTTTGGTACAAAATTAATTGATGGGGTGCATCCCAGAATAGCAGGGTGACACTTATATTTGGGGCCCTTCATGTTACGAGTGCAAGTGACCACAATCCCATGTACGCACAATCATGTTACTTTGGTACCGTAATTGAGATTTGGGAGCATGATTATGTGACTGTTAATGTTCCTGTGTTTGAAGGCCAGTGGGTTGATGTTAATATTGGACAATGTAGTAAGGATTTGGGATTTACCCTTGTGGATCATAGTCAAGTGTTTTGGAAAGAAGACATGTTCATATAGGAAACATAAGCTCACCAAGTATTCTATTTAAAAGACTCTTTTTACCCTCGTTAGGATAATTGTTGAGGGAAAACGAACTTTTGTTGAAGAATATGAAGGTAAGGATATAATTGGTTTTGGTCGGTACGCATATGATGGATCCAATGGGGAAGCCGTTACACTTGAGAATGATGATCTGAGTTTACGTGGTCATTTAGAGCATACTGATTATAATGAAGGAGTTAGAGTTGACGGCCGGGGGAAGATTAAGAAAAGGAGATGGAAACAGAAAAAGATTGGATAGAGGAAAAACAAAATTAGGATTCGGTTTAATTAGTCTTTTTTTATTGTGTGTTTGTAATAAGAAAGTATAGACAAGCTTCCAGTACCGGAACCTTGTCTGGAATTATGGTGAAACAACTATTTTAGCTCATTAACCTTGTGTTTTTAAACTCACAAAAAAATCTTCTTCTACAAAATAGTCACCACGAATATTCATCATGAAAATGAAAAATAAAAATATTCTTCACAAATATTCTTCTTCTACAAAGTAGTCATCACAAATATTCATTACCAAAAATCAAATATAAAAATAGTCATCACAAATATTCTTCTTCTACAAAATATTTTTTGGTAACTAGTGTTCAAGCAGTTCTACGACAACACCATCAAACTTAAGATCCTCCTTCCACAAGAGATCCTAATGTTGACTCCAAATGGATTTGAAAATCACTTTGACTCCACTCCAACTTCAATATCCTTTCTCTCATATGAGAAAGCTCCCCTAGAACCCATTTGTAGCATGCTCGGAAACCTTTCATGAATTGCGAGTTAGGTTCCTATAAAATTGGTTGATAAAGAAAAATGTTAAGTATTTCCAATATACTATAATTAAATAACAATAAACTAAGCAAGTTCAAACATACCGGGTTCAAATCTTGTCCTCATGTTGGGCTCTCCGCATTCTGTGTCCCATGGGCTCATTTGTGTTCAAACAAGACCCACATTTTCTTCGTGAAGTATTGTTTTTCAAACCACTTGCATGGTCTATCCTCCCCGTGCAATGCCAACCCTATAACACCTTCAAGAATAAAAGTGATGAAATTCCCACAACGAAGACTCTTGATCACCCTTTTTGGCCATGCCACCTATATCATGTTTTTGAATATCGCAGCTTGGGATTTATTTTCCTCCCCTCAATGATGTAATATAACACAATCAACGTCGCAAAATTTGGTCCCATTATGTGACTGGAGGTGGGTACGATACTTCTACCTTTTATTTCGTACAAGATCCGGTGATATATGGTCAAGTTTCTTAAACAGAAGCTCTCTGGTTTCTCTAAGTTGGCAGGGTTGCGCTGGAAGTATCTATGACTACAGGCAAGGGGATCAAAAAATGGGTTGTCGAAGTTAAGGAAACAATCCTCCCTATGATATATGTCATCTAATGGGCCTTCAATTGTTTTGGGGGGAAACATCATTGGTACCTTTGTGTGGACACTCCAACAATTGGTTTAAAAATCTATGGACTGAAGTCTATGGTTGATGTGAACCATTATGCATGCGTTAGCCAATGCATTTAACACAATTATTGTCATATTTTATTTGGTTGATTGCTAATTTTTGTTAGGTTTTCACGATAAAGGGTTTAGACGGCCATTGTTGGTTTTCTTATCAAAATCCCGAGTCTTGTGAATTGCATGATTGTCATAATTTTTTGGCACAAATCTAAGTTTAATTTCAAGTTGTTGCACTAATGTTACCCCTCCCCCATGGAAGCAAAGCTAGATGCGCTTGGTGTGACGATAGTCCGGAACTCTGTGGGTGTGTGCACATAAGATTACCGTTGTTAATCATCACGATCGACCATGCTCTAGTCACCTGACCATGATGTTCGAAGGGTTGCGGGTAGAGATAGGCTAAGTAGCAAACTAGGATTATCTTGTTAATCCTAGAGCCATCATTAAGACACCTACTTCCTTTTTCTTTATAGGCCTAAGGGGAGTGTGTTCGTGGTGTTCCAACCGGAACTTAATCGCACAGGGAGAATCAGACCTGCACAATGAGCCATTGTTGTTGTTGCACTCTCCTAGTTGCGGAGACGAGGCTAATGGAAGATTTAATAAGCACACCACTATGTAACATATAAGGGGAAGTTTTTACCATTGTCCGCACCACGTGACATGGACAATATAATAGAGTTTAGTACTTGTATTTGATGAAATCGATGATCAAAATGACATTAATCATGTTACGTAAATATTCCCCGAGTGTTAGTTTATATTGTTAATTCTTGTGATCTTTTTCATGATAGTAGTTGTTAGTACAAACTCTCCTCCCCCAATGACTGTTTTTACAACACTGTTTGTTCCTAGCACGTGGTCGGATTGATGACCAAAACACGTTTGTGTTTATTTGATTATTATATTCCTAACATCTCTGTAGATGACCCCAGTACTTTCCACTATATACCATTCTTGATAGTGTAGTAGTAGGAACAGGAGCAACACTATAAATTATATGTTTGACCCTTAATAGCTTTGGTAGCCTCCTCTCATGTTTTTAACGAAGTTTAGGAGGGGCGGGTCAATGGTATACCCATTTACCCTCAAAGTTGACAAAATTCGTCAAAGCGGGAGGGTTCGTCAAATGACAGGAACCAAAGGACATGTTTGCCATTAAACTTTAAAACTGGATCTGCTAAATCTATGTTATGGTAGACATTTAAATAAAAAATGTAGTAATCTATAAATTTCCCACTTTGGCGTAACATATCGTACCTTTCTTGTGCTTGAGTGGAGATAAATTTAGCCCTTTGCTAATCAGTGTTTTCGAGTGCCTCAAGCTAATCGGCTTGGAATTCCAGTTGCCTCCTTGACCTCCTTGTTGTTATGATGCCATGGTCTAAATATGTTTTCTGAATAAAAATGATCAAATAGGATTGGGATTATAGTTTCTTGCTTCGGAACTGAGAGGTTGATGTGTTAGGGTTCAAGATTTGGGAATTTTATCTTGGTCGATTGGTTATATATATATATACCCTCGTTTCTTCCGAGCCCAAAACTCATTCGGCCCCTTGTATATTAAGAGCCAAAATTTATTGTACAAGACCGAAATATCATCATGTTCATATTGTGAAGAGTTGAATTTTAATTTACGAGTTCATAAATTAATTAGAAGATGAAACTCTAAAATAGAGTCCAACCACCAGGTTATGTCCCAAAAATTGAGCTAAACTCAGAACCATACTTCCGAATCTAGAAAGTCCTCCAATCATTTGTTTATAGAAGAGCTGAATTCAGTGTTTCGAGTTCAGAAAATTGTCGTGTACATATTTTGAAGACCTGAATTTTAAAATATGGGTTCAGAAATTAAATAACACATGAAACCATAAAGGAGAGCCCATTTAAGTCCAAATGGAACTAAACTCAGAACCATTCTTCGGAGTTCAGAAGCAATGGAAGAGACCAAAAAAAATAAGCTACCATTAAGCTAATTTTCACTAGGTTCAGGACAGAATATGGACCTGAACTCGGAAGAAAAGTTCCTCAAGTTGGAAATAATGAAAGATGTACTTATGAATCCGGAACCAAGTTCAGACTTAAATTAATAATACAGGGACGACGTACTTTCAGACTCGGAATTCTTTGTGAATTCATGCCAACAGTTAAGGTTCATTAGAAAAAATGTTTACAAATAAACACATTTACATACATATCGACAATATCAGAAACATAATGGCATAATATTTCAAATGAGTGCTAATTATTCACAAAAATAACATAATCATGGTAATTCTACTGCACACATTTCCAAAATATGAATTTGTCATATCGTAAGTAAATTTCATCTCTTACCACTGGTCATGCAGATTCGTACGATATAGGTGCACCGTCTGTTGAACAGAGACTCGTTTAAGAGTGGATTTGCTTGAATGTTCGACCGTCCGGTGGCCACACCTGCGAGCCAATGATTGACAACTTGATGTTGTTTTATTATGTTATGGAGGGGATCCCCATTAATCAAGGATATAGGATTTTGTGCTATATGTTGAAAGCAGCTGGACCTAAGAAGAAAGATCTACCTTATGGTAGACTTATCACTACTTTGCTAAAGTAGTTTGGTGTCAAACCTGTGGATAGACCATTGGATTTAGAGTATTATGACATGAGCTGGTTTGTACACAAGAAATTGGATGTGGGTGATGAGGGGAAATGGAGACAAAAGGAGCTCCTGCGCACTGTCTTCAAAGTGGCCAATAGGGCAAGTGATGCAGAATTATTCATAGATGCGTCATCTACTTCTCGTGCGGTAGCCGAGTATGATTTTATTCTTTGCTTGTAATTAATTGGTATGTGATTGTCTTGTTAATTTTTCCAATTGGGATATTTGGATGGAAGAGTACCATGAGTTGGTACCTTGCCTATATTCAAGGTGACGTTACCAAAGTTAACGAGGAATTAGCTCAAGTAGAAGCCCGATAGGCGAAGCTGATTGAAACCCCGAGGTTGCAATTGTCACTTGATGACGATCCAATGCCAAAATTTTCCCTAGAATTCTAATAAAGTGACCCGGAATCAAAAGATGATGAAAGTGACAATGTTAGAGGAGACGTTGCTCGTAAAGAGGCACTGGGGGCGGAGACCATTACTCTGGAGTCCGGAAGATGCAAATTCCGATGTAAAGGCTAATGAGACCACCGTCTCGGGAGAAGAGTGACCCAGAATTTATCGAGATGTTTGATGATTCTTGAATATTTAGTTCAGTCATTTTTTTAAAGTTTTACTTGCGATATGACAAATTCATATTTTGGAAATGTGTGCAGTAGAATTACCATGATTATGTTATTGTTTTGAATAATTAGCACTCATTTGAAATATTATGCCATTATGTTTATGATATTGTCGATATGTATGTAAATGTGTTTATTTGTAAACAATTTTTCTCATGAACCTTAACTGTTGGCATGAATTCACAAAGGAATTCCGAGTCTGAAAGTACGTCGACCTTGTATTATTAATTTAAGTCCGGACTTGGTTCCAGATTCATAAGTACATCTTTCATTATTTTCAACTTGAAGGAACTTTTCTTCCGAGTTCAGGTCCATATTCTGTCCTGAACCTGGTGAAAATTAGCTTATTGGTAGCTTATTTTTTTGGTCTCTTCCATTGCTTCTGAACTACGAAGCATTGTTTTGAGTTTAGTTCCATTTTTTGGACTTAAATGGGCTCTCCTTTATGGTTTCATATGTTAGTTAATTTCTGAACCCATAATTTAAAATTCAGCTCTTCAAAATATGTACACGACAATTTTCTGAACTCGGAACATTAATTCATCTCTTCTATAAACAAAGGACTGGAGGACTTTCTAGATTCGGAAGTATGGTTATGAGTTTAGCTCAATTTTCGGGACATAACCTGTTGGTTGGGCTCTATTTTAGAGTTTCATCTTCAAATTAATTTATGAACCCGTAAATTAAAATTCAACTCTTCACAATATGAACATGGTGATATTTTGGTCTTGGACAATAAATTTGGCTCTTAATATACAAGGGGCCGAATGAGTTTTAGGCTCGGAAGAAACGAGGGTATATATATATAATCAATCGACCAAGATAAAATTCCCAAATCTTGAACCCTAACACATCAACCTCTCAGTTCCGAATCAAGAAACTATAATTCCAATCCTATTTGAATCATTTTTATTCAGAAAACATATTTAGACCATGGCATCATCGCAACAAGGAGGTCGAGGAGGCAACGGGAAGTCCAAGGCGATTAGCTTGAGGCACTCGATTTGCAAAGGGCCAAATTTATCTCCACTCAAGCACAAGAAAGGTACGATACGTTATGCCAAAGTGGGAAATTTATAGATTACTACATTATTGATTTAAATGTCTACCATAACATAGGTTTAGCATATCCAGTTTTGAAGGTTAATGGCCAACATGCCCTTTGGTTCCCCTAAATATATATCATCAACAATAATATAGGTGCACTGTCCTCAAACTCGAATCAGTGATATATATTTAGGGGACCATCGGGATTATCTGGCCTCAAACTCGAATCAGCGATATACAAATTACCTGAAATGGGATTAATAGTATATTTGGTTACAGTAACTTGTTTTCCATTAACTAGGTTCATATCGCCATTCTTTAAGTTTTGACCTAAGCATGGAATTGGATGACCTCATCGGTGTGCATAATCTCCTCTCATGTCAAGAATTTCTCCATACCTCATTTTCTAAAGCATCACAATATATAAACTAGTGACAAATCATGCAAATCAGCACTACGTACAACTTTTGGATTTCTATACTTCCTCATTATTAGAAAATTAACATGCCTCCTTTCCACTTTGGTGTTGAAGAATTTATCTGATGCTTCCACCTCACTAAATGAAGCGTGGATCCAAGACGATGCATTACCCACTCCTTTTCCTCCTCTCCTTCTCAACATGATTGTAAATTTAAAAACCTTGGAGTTCAATTTTAGGGTTGCTGAATTTCTTTGGATTTGCTAGGGTTCTATTCAAATTGTTTTTTTGTGAAACTGGAATAGATTTGGGAATTTTTTATATGCCCCCACAGCTTTCGAGTCCAAAAGTAGTTCAAATCTTTTTTCCAAAGGAGCGAAACAATTTCCCATTCCTTAACATATTCAGCTTTCAAACATAAAGGGGCCGAAACAGTTTTGATTTTTAAAATTATCTCCCCGAGGGCTTATACAGCATCAAAGACATTTAAAACTGAGTAATAAATGGCAAAAGATAGAGCGGGAGTTTCCCACCATTTTTCTCCTCCAAAACTCACTCTTCTAATCACCTTTTTCTTCACAAATTCTTCACACAGTCGAAGAAAAACATTATGAAATCCTCTATCTTGTGCTAGGGTTTGAACATTGGTGAGAATTTTGGATTTAAATGCAAGTGGAAATCTAGGGTTTGTTCCTCAATTTGAAATTTTGTTTCAAATGCTAGTAGAGGCTAGGGGAAAAGTCCAAATGCTAGTAGAGGCTAGGTTTTGTTCTTCATTGCTTACTAGTAACTATGTTACTAGGGTTTAAGGTTAATCATTACTCTATATTTTGTGTGCATAAATGATTACACTATATCTTGTGTGTATAATTATGTTCTATAAATTAATACTCTATATTTTTTATCAATCATTATTTTGGCTCAAAGTTTATTTCGTGTGTATATTTATGTACATTAGTATATTATGTTGCTATTTTTTATTCTAGGATTTGTAAAATAGAAGCATTAAACCTACACGAATATTCAACTAGGAAGAACACACATTCTAGATATTTCATTTTCTCAAATAGAAAAAGGGATCACCCAGGGATAACTTACACGCATATTCAACCGGGGAGTTGGAGATCCACAAAACAAGAGCTTTAGAGAATGATAAAATGTTAGTCTACTACAAATCTAAATGGATTACATTTAGAATTTGTTAGTGTTGACGTTCCATTGCTTTTGTCCTCTCTCGTAGGGTATGAGGGAAGAGGAAACACGTAATGCTATGTTGAACATAACTCCACATCGGAAGATTCGTGGAGGTTATGGATTGGTGTCACTCGAGATGGTGAGATTGGTGTCATTCCTAACATTCTAAATTGTATGTGTATGATACATGTATTACTTTGCGAACGAATGGAACAAGGGTTGGGTAAGCTATTTGTTTTTGTTGATGACTCAGGGGATTGGGTGTTGGAATCAAGAGCGGATAGAATACGTACGCAAACGCATAGACCGGAAGGAAAAGATTCATTGTACCTTACATTGAGAAGTAATAATTTATATTTTCATACTATTATTCTTAACCATGCATACATACATATTCATGCATACTTATATAAAATTTGGATGTAGGAATAATTAGAAATTGATTTTCATTGTTCCGCACGACAAGCGTGTGTATTGGATGGTTCCATTGCACTTTCAACCTTCATAAGCATTTGTAGATATTTTGAAAAGTGCATTTAAGGAGTCTAATAATCAAAATGACTTAAACGTAGTTCAAATCAGTGTTCAGATTACTACAATTGTCACCAACTAAATATTTCAATGCACATAATTAATACAAGAAACAAGCAAAAACATGGGAGTGTGGGTACTACGTAATGTTATACGCAGCGGAGTGCATTAAAGATGTCCGGTTAGATTACCTCGAGATTGATAAAGTAAGTATGAAGTGCATAAAATTCATTTTTTTCTTATTTAATAGTAAACTACTTACCTACTCGAATTAATTTATTATAATGTAATGTGCACAGAATTTTCCTAAAGATTACAAGCCGTATTCACAAGATGACATTAACATGGAAAATAGTTTGGCAAAACATCTAATCAATCTGCAACGATTGGAAGACCTAATGTGGTGTTATAAAAAAATCTCAACAATCATTGCATATATTTTGCAGAATAGAATTTGACTATTTTCTATTCCTATCCATAGATAGTTGCTTCATTAGCATTTTCTATAGATTCTTGTTTGAAGCATTATAGTGTTGTTTAGTGTTAGATAGTTCTAAAGTTCGATTAATGTTATGTGTGGAATAGAATCTACGTGATTTTTATTCCTATATATAGATAATTGCAAATGTAGTGATGTCTATACATTTTTGTAAACCCTAACAATGCATTAGAAATTTGTTGAAAACATTATTGGTGATTTGAGGCTATTTTAGGCAAAGCCTTGAAAATTCTGCCATCGTAGCTGAAAGTAATTACGAACTCGAAAGTCAAACCCAGGTTCCTCCCATAAGAAACAAAAAAGCTGATTTACACTTTTCGGCTTGGAACCTAAGAGCCGATGAAATTTACAGACTCAGAACCTTAAGATCTGACAACAAGTACGAACTCATAATTTACATTCAGTAAATAACAAATTCTATACCTAAAATCTATGTTTTCAATGGATATTGGACCCGATTCAACAACCTTTTCATTTCCTCCGACATTCGTTCAGGAACAGGAACTTATTTTAGCTTCCAGTCCCAAAATTGGGAAGCACAACCGACGGAATCGATAAGCTTCTGAACTCGGAAGCTCCTTAAAGGTGGTTCCTCCAGGTGAAGGAAGGTGCAAAATAACCACCTTCGATTGTGTAGTTTAAAGGCGGTTCTAAGAATCGTCTTTGATCGCGAAGGATCAAAAGCACTACCATGGAAAACACTTACATGGTGTCTTCTCTGATTCCATAAAACCACCTTTAATCCCTCATTCCCACACTAGTGACTATAATTCCATTAACCTTTGTTATCCCATCATTGTCACAAAATTTTCCAAGTTTTTATAAAATTGTATTACTTTATTAGGATGGGTTGGACTATCCATCATAATTAATTTATGCAAATAATAGGGTTTGAAATATCCAATTTGTATCCAAAATGTAAAATCAAGTACGAGATTGGGGTACAACACCTTGGTTACAATGCATTTTTGGTGTACCCATTGAGCATAAGCCCATCTACTACCTTGTTGCAGAACTCCCGAGTAGTTGTGGGCTCCAGAGAATAATCATGGCCCCTTTGTCTTTAGGTGTATCACGTAATAGCCTCTCTCCTTATTTAAAAAATTTCCTCGGATTCCTCCCATGGAAATTTAGTTGTTGTGTTTAAACCAACGAATGTCGATGGTGAAGGATTAGTTGGCTTATTTTTCCCCCTCATTTTACACATCCTTAATGAATATGAACTTTTTCAAAGTTGAATGAATAAATGGATAATTGGAGCAAATGTATTTCAAGGTTTGGTTATGGGAGTTGGGAGGATCAAACCTTTTATGTAGGATGATTCATAAAATGAGGGCATTGATAGGAGATAATGTGGAATACACCATGGCACATTCTGATTTCATACCCAAAGTTGAAATAAAAATGAGGTTATTTTCCATGACCAATTTTAGTTCTGGCTCCAATCGGTATCGTAATTGTGTCTATTAGAGTTTAAAATGGAATCGAAAGATGTTTCAATTTTGGAACATTTATTTGGTGATGCATTATTTGAAGTTAGAAGCCGGTTCAACCAATAAAGTGACCTTATTCATAACAACTGCCTCCCAACTCACCCCCCCTCCCTTCTCCAAACCCTTATTTTCTTGCATGCTATCCATCTCCAAAAAATCTTTGTATTTTCTCATTAACCCTTACAAACTCACTATGAGGATTCATTAGCAACTTAAGATGGTGACATCCATCACGAACTCCCTAATTTTCTTCTGCACAAATCCATGACCACAATCCTCAACCGGTTTAAAACCATCGCACCACCATATCCACCTCATTGTGTATCAGAGTATCAGTGATAGAAGCCAACATATAGATAGCAAAAGTATATTTACTAATACCAATTACGAGGATCATGCTAGAAGTTATTAATGAGCCACATTGATAATTAGGAAAACTCATTCAAATTCATCCTAAACGTAAGCAATTTCATTAATAAAAAACCATAATTATTTGTCACCCCTAATTACAACCTGACATCAATTAACAATAATCACATCGACCAAAGGACGAAGTCATTCGAGTTTGACCAAAAACCTAGCAAACAATCAATTCACAATCATTAACTAGTTGATCATCCTATTCTAAATCATGCAATAATTACACAAAAATCACAAAACATACTTGTAGTAAAAGAACTATATCAGATAAACCAAATCTCACAAATTCATATTAGAAATCTAAACCAATTGCGCCCAAGACTCGTTATAATCTTAGTTACATATTTTGTACTAGCTGTGATCGTATTTCCATCGTTGTTCTAATTATTTGTTAATGTAGTTGCCTAAAGTAGATCTAGTGTTTTCTAAACTCAAAAACCATTTACTTTGCTACCACACACTTAGAGTGACATGTTCCTGTGATTTTAATTACATTCAACACTCCATAAAACCCCTTTTTCCTTAGAGATGACCACAAATTTCCAATAGCTACTTTGTAGTAGTTAGCTACTATTAGAGCCTATAAATAATATTTTTGAGAGTCATGACGAAGGCCTCCCAAATCTTGGCACCACTGCCAGGGAAAAGTCATATTTTATTAAAGTGTTAATGTTGTTCTTTGTGTGTTTTGTGTTGTTGACATTTGCTTGCTTTTGTGAATGTTACTTGGGATAAGGTTGTATTTTTTGGTTCTTGGTTTATGGTCGATGCTCGTACCAATAGAAAAAAAAACATGGCTCTACGATCCCGATCTTTTGGGTACACTCCAAAGAACAAGGAGGCTAGCATGTTTTCCTAACCAAGGTACTCAACCACAGCCCAAAATAGTTACACCAACTATGGTGGGTGATACTAGAACCTTGAGGGAAATCATGGCCCCTAACCTAAAGAACCAACCGCTTTGTATTATCTTTCCTCCACTTCGTAAAAAATTCACTTGTGAGATTAAGTCCAAAATGATCCATTGTCATTTGACTTTCCACTAAATGAATGAGTGGATGCTAATAAGCACTTGTCCGAGTTTCACCTTTTTTGCACGAATATGAAGCCACTCAGAGTTTCAGAGAATAATTATAATCTAAGGGCATTTTCTTTTTCCTTGAATAATGCGGCTAAGGATTGGTTGTACTACCCCTCCGGATAGTATAACTTTGTGGATGAACATGAAGTAAAATTCTTGGAGAAGTTCTTTCCAGCATCCAAGTCAGTGGGCTTGAAGAAAGAGCTAAGGAATATATCCCAATGGCTAGGTGAATGTGTATGAATATTGGGAGAGGTTTAAAAGGTTTCTATCAAGTTTCCCTCACCACGCAAACAAGAAAGGAGACCTTGTATACTATTTCTTCGATGGATTGTCCATTGAAGACAAGAAGATAGTTAACGCCGCTTGTAATGGGTCGATTTCCAACAAGAGCCCAAAAGATGTCATGACATTGTTTGAAGACATGGCTAATACTACTAGAAAATTTGGTACAAGGGAAAAAGTAAAGGTACCGAAAACTCTCAAGCTCGAGGAATGATGGGTCCATATTATGTGGTATTTTGGGATCTTTCGTACTCATTTTGGTATGCTTTCATGCTTTATATACTCCATTTTACCTTGAAATTCTATTAGGAGAGTTAAGGGCGACTTTTGCGCTCTTATCACTTTTCTAAGGAATT
>JAULKK010323373.1:0-11270 GCA_032355705.1 Rubia peregrina | reverse complement strand
CTTTCAAAGAGAGGGCTAGATCCGTAAATTCCAGTGCCACATCAGTTTTCCTTAAACTTTGAGCCAAAACAAAATCAACACATTAGAATGGGACGGATGGAGTACTAATTAAGGAAGGAACTGTATTTAATAAGGGATAATGTTGTTTTGTATATTATCTAGGTGGTATTAGTTAATGTTGTTTCATGAAAAAGTCCACCACTACACAACTTCTCATGAAATCTAATCATGTTAACGAGTGATCATGAGCACTCATTAGAAAAACCCTTATTTTATACCGCCAGGTCAATCATTATAACATTTAATTTGTGATTGGAAAGATATATTTTAAAATAAACAAAATTGCAGGATTATATGTGTAATTATCAAAAATGCAACCAATAGATTAAAATCCACGCTCCTCTTTTTCTCTTCATTTTTTCCTTGTGTTCTACTCATTATTTTTTTCAAGTTATCTTCCCAATTATTCTATGTTCTTCTTTAAATTCTCCACATCCAATGGTACGATTCGCTTTATTTCGTGATAATTGGCCGTGTTATCCATCCTCCAAGTTTGTTTACTTGTTCTTTTCTATTTGTAACCCTAATTTTGTTATATACTCGATTATAAAATATGAAATTGATCAAATTCAAAGGAATTTTAGTTGTATTTTTAAAATTAGAATTGTTTTATTGTGAATTGGTTAGGTATTGATTGTGTTTGATCGAACTATTGAAGCATAAATTATTATTTTTAACATGAAACTACAAAAATTTCACAAAAATATACTATTTTAAGGCATTTACGACGAGGAAAGGGTGACCAGAGTGCGCTTTTGACTGAGGAACACGTGTCTAGAGTGCACTAAGTAACACAAGATGGTTGAACCGCCATCTAAGAAACCCTACAAAAATATGCACTAAAAACTACCATTAAGTCATCTCTGAGACATTAAAACGGGAATAACTAAAACGGGAAGCTTATATTTAGCGGGTTCAAGCCTCACAATTTGGAGAATAATTTGTGAAGAGGCATAACCCACTCCTTGGGGTTTCTTGTGGAACTAATTCGTGAAGGTATGTTCAAGTCAATCACTTATTAGATTTCATTCAATTTAATTATGTTAGAAATGGGTTGAACTAGTGTTTATGTGTGGAATTTGTTTTTTGAGGGTAATTTGGTTGGATTAGGGTTTATGTTGTGTGCCACATTCATTTGAAATCATACACCATTGTAGGTACATACACATGCTCCTTTAATGGATAAAATTGAACTAATCGGCGACGATCGTAGGGATTCACATGATTATATTCCCTTGGTAGAATCATTTGTTTCCTTGGCTTTTGAACACGCGTCGTGGAAAGGCGAGGTCTGTGCACATTGCCCATGTAAGAATGATGCATATGTGGGGAGGAGGAAGTTGAGTGAGCATCTTATAATGTGAGGTTTTCAAACTACTTATACACGCTGGATATGGCATGGGGAGGTTCACACGGTTATTGATGATGATGTTAAAACTAATGAAGGGGTTTATTTGGAGGGAGACGATGAATTTGATGAGATGGTGGAGGATGTAACTAGAGAATTTCACGGTAAGCTGGAGGTCCTAGAGGCGTTGATCGATGACAAGAAGATTTCATTGTATGGTGGGTCCAAACATTCTGTTTTGAGCGCTATGTTGAGGATAATGAATTTGAAAGCGAAGTACGGGTGGACCAAGAAAGGGATGACTGAGACACTTGATTTGCTAAGGGAATTGCTTCCAGATGGTATTCGGATGCCGGGTAGGTCATATGCCGCAAAAATGATTATTTGTCCAATGGGATTGGAATTGGTAAAAATTCATGCTTGTCCGAACGATTGTATGTTGTATAGAGGGAATGAGGACGCTGATAGAGAAACTTTTCGTGTATGTGGTGAGTCTATATACAAGAGTGGGGAGATATTGATGTGGGTGCAGAAAATGGCTTCATCTCAAAGAAGAAGAGTAACCCTGATAAAGTTTTATGGTATCTTCCTATTATTCCTCGTTTGAAGAAGTTTTTTGCTTGCAAAAAGAATGCTAAGTTAATGCGTTGGCATGCAGATAGGATTAGACCTGGGGATGGTGTTATTAGTCATACATCTAACGGTGAGTAGTGGAAGAAGCTTGATGCCCTTTACCCAAAGTTTGTATCAGAGCCTCATAATTTGAGGTTTGAATGAATCCATTCGATAATATGAGCAACGCTCATAGTTCTTGACCTATAATGTTGGTAATCTACAATCTCCCATCCTAGTTAACAATGAAACAGATGTATGATGGGGGTGTGCCTTGCGTGTGTGTGAGAGGTTGAATTTGGGTGAGGGATGAAGTTCCACACTCAAAATAACTTTAGTGTTTGTTAGAATGATTCTCAATCTGGTTTATAGGCAACTGTATTTCGAGCTCGAAACCACATCTTCTACATTTTAAAAAGGGTCGATTAATAGTTCCAACATCAAAACAACTATCTGACACTTAATTACAAAAATCTGATTTATAGTTCCGAGTCTAAAACTATGTCTTGGAATTTATGAGGATTGGAACTTAGATAGTTCTTTTACATCAACTTATGTCTAGAAAAAGTGAAAGAGTTCCGAACTAGGGTTCCGAACTCGGAACCACAATATTCGCGCTTTCAATGGACAGACACGATCAAGTTACGAACTCGTAACTAATATTAGAGAAATATGAACACTCAAACATTCTTCAAGTTAGCCAGATTTGTTTATGAAAAAAACTCAGAGTTTGGAAGCTTAGTTCCAGACTCGTAACGGTTAATTTTGTCTTATCACGTACACCTGACATTCAGTTTCAAGCTCGTAACTTAATTTCAGTAAAAAGAAACAAAAATAGCCTATTTTCTAAAGAAGATCATAATGTTTCCTGAAATGACATCAGAGTTCGGAACCACAGTTTCGAACTCGTAACTGCGATAATCATCTTTGTAAGTCTTGCCTCTTATTCGGTTCTGTACCCGTATCATAACTTTTAATAATAAATCTTCAAAACACCCCCTAGTCATTTTGACCACATTAGGTCCTGAAAGAAGATCAGATCTTGGAACAACAGTTCCAAGCTCATAACACATGCATTTCATCTCAGTCATTATAATCCCGAATAATATGTTCCGAACTATGAACACCTTTTGGGATCATTTTTCCAAATACAAGACATAGTTCCTCTATCGGAATTGTTCCTCAGAGTATGGTAATTGAAAGTAACCAGGCATTGACTACCATCACATAACGTATGCCTACAAATGATTACCATGTATTGTAAACAACCATTAAACATTGAACTTTTTTAAACACAAGATATCCAAATTTGCAAGTCATTTGTAGTCCAAAAAATGTACCCAAAATATCAAAAACTGAAGTTCCATAAATCCTTCAACATTACATCACTTAAAAAACAGTTTAACTCATCCTAACATCTCATCAATCTTGGAATCGGCCTTCTCTGGGTCGGCACCTCCGTCATCAGCAATTTCACGCTTGGTCTCATCGTCATCTATATATATGGGTTTGAAGTTTAGCATCCCCTCGTCATCGCTAAGCACAATCTGAAGTCCGGTGGAATTGATGAATTTGTTGTGCCTAGCTTCAGCCGTGGCTAACTCTTCATTTGTGGCACTAACTTCACTACGCAGGCATAACATGTACTTTTTAAGGTTCTCATCCAAGAACCTTGCCTCCCTGAAAAGCACAACCAATAAATATGAAATACACGTTAAAAATGTTCAAAAAATCAAACTAGAAAAGGAATTAAGGTTTGGCTACTCACGAGATGAAGAAGCCTCTACTCTCAACATCGCCTCGTCTCTACTCCTCTTCACTGCCCTAGTGGATGACCCAGGAACCGTGCGCTGGACATATAATCCCTCATCGTTAGAACCAAGTGCTTGTGGTCTAACCAAGCCTCGTCATAGTACTATATGCGCAAAGGTTTGTCAACGGACATAACCTTCTACTTCTTGATCAACACTGTGATCAAGCCACCATACAGAAGATCCTTCTTTTTACCTGTCATGGCCTTCAACATATACATTAGAATTGTATATCTGTGGTTGAGCTTGACACCCTCCATCACATAATAGAAAATCATTAGATTTCCTATTGCAGGCTCGTACGTGTTGCTATCGGACGGAAGGACATTCTGACAAATCCACTCATATATTAACCTATTCTCCATGGACAACACACCCACATCATAAATCTCAGCTTGCACCTGTACCGATCCTAAACTATTGAAATATTTATTAGCCATCGCTATCGGGAACAACGGGGTTACCTCCGTAACCTTGTGCCAATTCTGTTGATGGAATATTTCAACAGGTCCACCCTCATTGACAGACTTCAATTTAGTCAGGTCAGTATATTCTATACCTAGGGCATAATTAATTAACTACTTTGTGACGGGTATAGTCACACCGTTCACAATAGTCTGTTCCTTATTGTTACTACCATGTTCTAAATTAGCGTAAAATTGTAGGACTTCATCATAATATACTGGTTCATCTAACATGAGCAATTTGTCGAAACCCGGGCTCTTTAATTTTTTTTCACCAAATACCCTAACCCTAGAGACACCACATCACAAGCACGAATAACCTTAGGATTACTACACTCCCTACTATTGAATGTCACATACCTATGTTCCGTAATAGCATTTTAGAACTGCTGTGAAGCACCACCAGTGCTCGGTTGAGTTGGTCGATGACTCCGGGAAGGTGCATTCCCACACCCACCATCTGATTTGCCACCACGTTTCCTAGGAGCCATACTCAATTTCTAGTTGGATAGAGGAAGTTGAAGACGAGGTTACAAGTTCGTAGAACAAAGGATTCATATAGGGTTAGTTAGGGATTTGCGGTTTATGAAAATCTAGCCCTTATTTTTTATATACAGTAATCTGTTTGAATTATTAAAGAAAAGATGATGTTCCTAATTTGGAACCTCGAAGCTGACAGAGTTCCAAACTCGAAACATATTTGGGCACTTTAAAAAAGCAGAGCATTAAAGTCGGTTTTCAAAAGGGTAATTAATACCCATTTCTTTTCAGCGGGAGTTCCTTCTCATTTTCACCTCCAAAAATCCTCCCCATACCTTTTCCCACAAAAACTTCACAATTCTCTCCTCAACATCTCACTTCCATTGCAAAACCTTCATAAACCCTATATCTTAATCTACTACACATATTCTCTGAAGAATCAACACCATAGAGTTTGGGTTTTGGTAAGGGGTTTTTACATGGTGAAGACTATGGTCTAACTACAACATTTCTAGATCTAATACCTTCTATTGTTCAAAAGGTAAAAATTAATGTGTTTAAGATGTCGTGTTGAAGTGATGAGATTATGAATCACATTTTTTTGTTTTCAATGTTCTTCAAGAAGATATGTACATGGTGTGTGCAATATTGTGATTCATTTAAGTTTTTTAATATAAAAATGTTATGCCCTCCTTTGTGAGCTAGTAATTTGCAAGTGGAATATATTGATTGTCCACCTTTGATCCTATTCATTCCGAAAAAGGAACTGAGAAGAACAAATAGATACAATCGAAGGACATTCCAATACAATAGGCGATGAAGACGTTGAGGAAGAGGGGTCAGATGGTGAAAAAATTCATAAGAGAAGAACCTTGGATAATGAGGAAAATGTAAGTATTATAATTTTTTAATTTGTCCACGTACATATATTGATTACAAACTCATGTCCTTTAACCCAAATTAATATATTAATACATTATTTTTTTAATATGTTACTACAATGTTATACATACCATGATGGATTAATGTATCACGTTTACTGTATGTTTTTCAATACCGATGCGTTCGTTAAAAGGTCAAGGGAATAATGGTAATGTGGGTTGGGCCATAACAAAAATCAAGGTGTGCTTGTATATTGATGTTGCGGAATTCTATTCAGTCATTAGTTATTGTAATTATATGATACTAATTTAATTTTTCTTATTAGTACAAGAAACAAGCAAATATATGGAAATGTGGCTAATACGTAATGCTATACGCATCAGAGTGTATTCTACATGTTCGTGAGGATATCCTAGAAATCTACGAGGTGAGTACCAAAAGGTTTGTGAGGATATCTTAGAGATTATATTTAAGCAACGAAACTTTTCAGACCAATTCTTCTTTTCTTACATTGGTTGTTTCACAGATTTTTCCAAGGGTTGAAAATCCGTATAGAAAAGAAGATATCAAAAGTGCAACAAATTTCTTGGCTAGGAATCTTGTGCACTACCGCTCCTCTTCAGTTGGGAATCCAAATGTGGTATTATGAGGGACCAGTATTTGATTACATTGTTGAGTGCAATAGAATTTCTAATGACTTGTACTCATATCTATAGATTGTTGCTTTGTTAGCGTAGGCTATAGATTATAGATCTAGTGTCATATTCACTTGTATTTTGTACAATCTGGATCTGTTTTACGAGGCTTTCGAAAAGCCGGTTTATAGTGAAATAAGCTAATTTTACCACAATGTTCGATCAGAGTTCCGAATGAGGAACTACATCTTGTCCATATTCCAATTTTTCCCACAGTCTCGAATCCATGTTCCTCTATCGGAACATACAATTCAGATATTGTTCCAGACTTGGAACTGTATCCCCAGAAACTGCATTTCCTGCATAAATAATCCTGTGCATATCTAGAATTGTTTGAGCCATCTGGTTTTTTAGAGCCACATCAGTTCCATCAGAAGTGTTTGAGCCATCCTCCTCTTCGGAATCACCCATTATTTTGGAGGATTTAAAATTTCAGATTTCACCGGAGTCTCCGGGTTCTTCCAAAAAATTTGTTCGTCTGCATCAGGGTGACCAGCTTTAGGTTTGGCAGCAGTCAGCACCTCCAACAGCATGGCCAGAATTGCCGAACCCCTTTCCGGCCACCCTAGCCGTGTGTGACCCTCACGCACCGTCATCACCACCTGCGCATTGCCCACACACGTCGACGATGACGCCTTCGCCGGCACAGTCCGCAGCTCCATCGAGCCCAACGTCTCTAATTTCGTTGCCAATTTTGCCGACCGTCGGCCCTGAAACCATCTCAATTTCCATGCTGGCAACCTTGGGTTTCATGCCTTCCCCGACTTTGGTTCCCTCTTCCCGGCATCCGATGGCCACTCGTTCTCACACTGGTTCTTTAAGGTACACTGATTTTTCTGATTATGATATTTCTGGTTTAACGGGTACTTTATTTGCAAAGACCGAGCCTCGTAGTCATCGTTCTACGGTCAAGGATCTGGACTGGGTTGCGGTTATGGATTCTGAAATGGCTGCTCTTCACACTCAACAGACATGGGAGTTGGTTCCACGTCTTCCCAATGTTAATGTTGGCTCAAAATGAGTGTATCATTTGAAGTACAAATATGATGGTTCACTTGATCGGCACAAAGCCAGGTTAGTTGCTCAAGGTTTTTCACAGTTACCTAGTTTTGTTTATGGTCATAATTTTAGTCTGGCAGTGAAGACATCCACTGTTCGTACTATTTTATCCATAGCTGTCACCAGAAATTGGCCCTTGAGACAGTTTGATGTTAAAAATGCCTTTTTAATGGCATTATTGATTCTCCAATTTACATGGAGCATCCTGCTGGTTACAAAGATCCCATGCATTCAGATCACGTGTGTCATCTATGCAAGGCTATTTATGGTTTGAAACAAGCGATTGTGCTTGGTTGCAACATTTTAGTACCTTTTTGGTTGACATGAGTTTTGTGTGCAGTTCTGCAGATACCTCCTTATTTGTTTTCTCACAGGAAGCCTTTTCACTCTATTTACTTGTTTATGTTGATGACATTATTCTCACCGAGAATGATGATCATCTCATTCGGAAGTTTATTGATCAGGTTAATTAGGAGTTTAAGATTACCGATCTTGGCACTTTACAGTATTTCCTGGGATTGAAGGTTGTTCATAATTCCGATGGCTTATTTCTTGGGCAAGCACGGTATGCCAAGAACTTTTTATTGCGTGCCGGCATGCAGGATTCGGCACCGGTTGCTATTCCATTTGTGTCTTTTTTGCAGCTTTCAAGTACTACCGGCAAGTCATTAGGAAATTCCACACTTTATCGGTCTTTGGTTGGTGCACTGCAATATTCGTTAATTACGCTTCCCAATATTTTTTATGATGTGAACACGGTCAGTTAGTATATGCAGACACCTACTGATGATCATTACCAAGCTGTTACTCAAATTTTGCGTTAGGTTCGTGGTACTATGCATTATGGTCTTTAATTTCGCAAGAATTCATCCTCTTTTCAGTCTTGGGTTATTCTGATGCTGATTGGGCTCGTTGTATTTAGACTCGTAGGTTTACTTACGGTTACACCATTTTTCTTGGTGGTAATCTGGTTTCATGGAGTGCGAAGAAACAATCTACAATCTCTCTTTCAAGTTCAGAATTAGAATACCGGCTTATGGTCAATACTGTTGCGGAGCTAGGTTGGTTGATTAATTTACTTCGGAATTTGCATGTTTCTTCCCGTGCACCACCTATTTTGCTGTGTGATAATAATAGTGCTCTCTTTCTTGCTCAGAAATAAGAGAGCCAAGCACATTAATATTGACTATCATTTTGTGTGTGAGATGGTGTCTTCTGGCAAGCTTAAGGTTGCTCATGTTGATACAGATCAACAACTTGCTGGCATCTTTACAAAGGGTTTACCTCGTTCTCAATTTGAGTTCTTACAGTCCAAGTTTTGCGTTGCGACTAGTCTCACGCTTCACTTGGGGGGGGGGGGTAAGAAATGAAAACTCTTTTTGATTAGGTTTTGTATATATACTTTTCCATATCTGATTCTATCTTGTATACCCTTTGTACTCACTATATATATATATATGAATATACACAATTACAATTATTCGTGAGTTTTACATTCTATCATTTTGCTTCGGATAAACCAGCCAAGAAGTGGACTTCGTAGCAGGAGTTATTAGTATGGACTTCGTAGGACGAGAAGAAAGGAAGAAGGCTATTAGCATTTACAGTAATTTAGATGATTACAGTAAATGCTAATAGCATGCTCAAACCTTTCCCTAACCATTTATGGAAAACATGACATGAAATTTGAGCATTGAGAGTCATGAGACCCACACAAGTAGAAATCAGCAAGTTATCCAAGTCTTTCATTTTCTTTTACTTGTTTGTTATGGTTATTCATAACAATCTATTCACCAAATAATTATAAATATTCCTTGGTAATTATAAAGACGTAACTTGATGAGTGCATCAATATATCAGCTCAGATTATAGTTTTGTTAATTCCAGATCCTGTTGGCAGCCTTCTCTTGAAATATGACGGTTTTATTTTATCTATCCCGTACATATAACAACTTTTCAGTCCATCACAGAACCTGGTTACTAAGGCTTTGTTTGACAGAACTTATAAGTTGCTTTGCTTATAAGCAAAACACTTTTGAACGTTTGGTAAAGTACTTAAAATCAGTTTATTTTGAAAGCAGAAACTATTTTTGGAAGAAAAGCAGAAACTCGTCTCCCCCCAAAAATAGTTTCTGCTTTCAAAATAAGTTATTTTTTTATCATTTTACCAAACACTAAAAAATGTTTTACTTATAAGTAAAACAACTTATAAACTCCGCCAAACAGAGCCTAAACTAACAAAGCTATGTTGTATCAGTAAAATATTTCAGTTGCACTCATCGTCTAAACCTGGGTACAGAACTATCAAGGTTGGGATCAAGAAAAGCCGAAACATGCAGTAGGGAAGAAAATTATCAGTACCGCCACCAATAAAAGGAAAGAATGTTTCATCAAATGGAGATGAAATCTTCTTGGGTTCAAAACACCGATAACCCTTAAAATGAGAGCTAAAACCAAAGAAAATGCACAGAAGACTGCGATGAACATGTCTGTGACACGCTCGCGGCCGTGCCACCACCACCTCTAACACCGCCCTCCAGCCACCAACCTCGTCTAATATTCCGGCGACCATTAATAATCATTGATTCATTATCACATTGATGGCCTTGCGAAGTATCTTTGTGGACCGAAAACCTGTGACTTAGTAGGGGACAGTGCTACTATTGATAAACTTTACCACGACTTTGATTACATTTATGGCGTTAATTACATTGATGATCAGAATCTGAGCAACAGGTCGATCAGAGCACCAGAATATTAATTATCGTTAACGTTGTACTGATGCTGATTCTGCGTATTTTACGTGTGATCTTCTTCTTGACTTGTCTGACGCAATTTATGACACCCATCACGTTGTTCTTAAATAATTACCTCGGATCCTTTTATGCATGCAATTCTTATAAGTTGATAATTAGTGCATGCCTCGTAAAATTTTATGTTTTCAGTGCAGTACCTTCGTTTACGGTTAAAACGATTTGCTACATCTATTAATATATAAGCAATTGTTTAGTTAATCATCAGCGTGGGACTCTCAACGCGCCCCTCACGTGCAATGATATTATACTCGTGCAAACGTGGAAAGAAAGGGTTCACAGGCTTAGTGAGAATAAATGTTCACCTAGACGATTAGGTCAATCTTAAATTCTGATACCACGTATATAAACAAATATTTTGTCAATCACCAATCGTTCGTAAGCAAAGCAGTAAAAGGAGTAAAACGAGACAAAGGTAAAACAATACAACTGAAGAGAACCTAAGTTACAATATTCTAATAGCTGGAGAAACTAAACTACAAGGAAGTAACTAATTAACTAAGCTCAGCAATATGACAAGAGATCGAAGAACAGAAGGAACATGAATAATCCCACGACCATTAGTGCTAAGTTTTGGCCTTTTAAAATAAACTAATGCATATGTCATGTCTCTCTCTCTTTTACTGTAATAAAATGTTTTATTTGACATATTAGTGCAATAAACATGAATTTGTAATCAACTGTAAATATCAATTCTGATTAAAAATAATTCTAACATTTAAAGGGGTGTATCGTTTTATGGCAAATTGTATGGTTTCCCTGAGATACTATGAGCACCGTATCCCCAGAGATATTTTTGCGTATTCTATATTATAAGAAGAGTGAGTCTCCTGACAGACGGCCCGCACATAAGCTTATGGACAGTCTACGCTTTTTTTTACCTTTAAACTGCATTTGTTAAATTCCATGCTAAATTTAAAAACATTTTTGTCTATTATATATTTCCATATTTTCACATTCACCAGCAAATTTTTTATGTGGGGGTTTTGTATGTGGGGAGGTGAGGGCCAAATCAGAATTTGACAAGTGTTATTAAAAATTAAAAT
>JAULKK010323362.1:0-11271 GCA_032355705.1 Rubia peregrina | reverse complement strand
AATTACTTGCCATCATCTACCATTCTTGGTAGTGTAGTAGTAGGACCATGAGTAACCATACAAATATCTATCTTTGACCTCTTACAAGGTTATTAGTTGGTGGATCCCCCGTAGATTGTTGATTGATTTAGAAAAGCCGAGAGGGGGCGGGTAATCTACTAAGCACCACTAATGTTGTCCAGAATGAGATATTTGGGGTGGAGTTAGTGTTGAAGAGAGACCACAAGGAAGAGGTACCCCAAATTGAAGAAGTGGAAGAAGAAGACATATAGTAGGTTTAAATGTCATTTTAAATTGCCTTGTCGAATGTTTATTTGTTGGATTGTGGTTTAATGTAATTGGTAAATCAGTTACCGTTCCATTCTATCAAAAAAATAAGTAATGTTTGACAAGGGAAACATAGATACCGACTTTGCATACCGTCTTGGCAGCCTAATCGAAAAGAGTGGTGTCATGTGTGCAACATCATACCTACCCCTCAATGTTAAAAAAATCATGGAAGACATGTGTAACAGAGATGCCGACATCGCACAATCTATCGACAAATGAATTGGTAAGAGAGATTTCATAGCATCAAGATCGCACCTACCCCTCAGACCAAACCAGTGCCTAAAATTACTTAAATAATTTAGTTCATTCAATGTTACATATTAGTTGGTAAGCCGTCGAACTAACCAAAAGTTTAGGTGTGACGTAGCACGGGAACAATATTTTTGTTGCTTAACCAATTAAGCCACAACTCAGAATGAACCATCTAATGGTCTCATTATGAGTTCACAACAGCCAATCACAAATTACTAAAACCATAGGAAAAAAAATAGATTCTAGCATAATATTTAATTAACAATAAACCAAGTCTAAGCGTACAGTCGCTTATAAAAAAATCCTAAGGAAAATATATCCATAAATCACAATAAAAAAATCCATAACATCCTAACATATAATCATCAATGTCTAGAAAAGATTATCTTGGCTGGAGCTCAGGTACCACGAGATCTTCATCTGACGAACATTTCCATAGTCTTGCTCTTTAGCCTCCCCGGACTCATTGCTGGAATACCTGGACTTGTCATTGAACTCAGTTGCATCTTCATCAATGGCGAATGCATCATCTTCCTCACCCACCTCCTCTTGAATGACTCTTGCCCCCGGTGTAGCCATCTGGGGGTTCACAGGTGCATTGGTAGCAACGCTCATTCGAGCCTTCAGCTCTGCCAACTCAATCATAGTCTGGCGCACATTGTGGTATATGTGTTGCGCCAGTGCCTTTAGCTCAGCCAAGTCCTTCATGAGTATGGCCCAGGCATTGTGTTTCAGTCTTGCTGGAAAAACACTCGAGTTAAGTAAATTAATGAAGAAATTTAAATTATATTTTTTTAAATTCAAAAAAATATAATAAATTTCATACTTGATTGTAGGATAGGAATGGCGAGGGCAGGATGCTCAGCTGTGGAGGTCGATGGTCTAGCCTTGGGCCTCGGTGTGGCGGGAACATCAAGATTTCCCTTGGGGACACTGCAATCAATCCACATCCCATCCTACTAATGCCAATGCTTCTATCCAAAGTAGTTCCCATCGTAGTACTTTGGCTGGATCTTCTTTTTTGAGAAGATGGGAACCTTCTGCTTCTACAGAAGGGCGGTGATGAAGTTTTCATAGGGAAGTGTCCGAATCTTTGTGACAAGGGCCACTATGTGCATATCTTATATGATGGTGTAATCGAGGTTGACTACCTTCCTCTCCACAATGTGGTAGTAGATGACGATCTCTTTGACCGTGCACTCTAAAGGATGGTAGGCCGAGATTATTATTTGGATGATGATGTTATACACCATCCTCTCCTAGAGGTCTAGACATCAATCATGATGTCCCTCGACTTGGTGATACCATTACCCACCCGCATCTTGAAGTAATTCTCCCCCATGCGGTTTGAGTCAAGCCACCCAGACGGATCATCCTCGTCTGCCCTAGGAGGTAACGAGTCCCAAAAGTAGAGGTAGTGTGACTCTCCTCTTCACTGAATGTGCACCCAATAACCTCGTTGACCAAGGAACATGTTAAAACCATGTTGACCCCATTCACTTTGGTCTGTATCCGTCAATACTCATCATTGTGAAATTAGCGTAGAAATATTTGAACTCCGTGGCATAAGTAGGCTTGTTGAGGAAAATCAAATCTTTCATTCCCAAAGGAACGAAGGTTCGATGAACACATCTGGTGGAGTCGCTCCACGTCCTAGACCTTCATCACCCTCACCTCCTTGATCTATCTTTTGCTGGTCACTCGGTATCGCTTCTTGTTCTCCTCCTAGAAGAAACGTTTATGGTTGAATGTAGGGGATGGAGGGGCTGGGGTGGTCTTCGCCTTGTTTTCCCTAAATGAACTTGCTCCAGTGCTCATTCCCGAAGCCTTTATGCTTAACCTGTGACATCTGTTAAACAAGGACACATAACGGTTTGTACAAGAGAAAAGAAAGTAATAAATTCGAAGGTTTTGAGCAAAATTGCATGCATGTAGAAGATATGTTGGCATAACCGATGTGCCCTATGTGAAGTCGCATGTGAAAACCTCGCACATTCAATTTCTTTATGTGAATATCAACTTCAATAGATATTTATTTTGTGTATCACCTAATGGATGATATGTTCGTAGTGCTGTGTTACCTTAACCCTAGATTATTTTGATTTTGAATGTTAATTTATATGTTAAAATCCTTAGTATGAATTATATGTCCATGAAAAAGGTTGGACTTTATATATTACCCCATCATTGAGAAGTATCTTTAATTAATTCCACTTGTAAGTCTTGTAGTGGTGAAACCCGACAAGAGGAAATGGCCCAAAGTAGGGAAAATGTCAATGGATCGAAAAAACATAGACAAGGTAAGGGTTGCCTAATTTGCAAGATATTGATCGACATGGTGGATAAAGGTATGAAATGTCCTATGAAGTTTGATCACATTGGGAATGCAATAGGCGAGGATAGAAACAAGTAGTGTAGCTACCTTCGATTGATTACTAGGACTAAGGTAGATATAATCATGTTGATGATGCTTACAAGGAAAAATTACGGAAGGCCATTGCTTGTGGAAATATGCCAAAGTTAAAGAAGAAAACAATACAAAGCTTTAGTGAAAGATGGAGAGATTTCAAAGCTAAATTGGCTAGGGATTACATGTTTGGTAAGAAGAAGAATTGATACCCAAAAATTAAGCATCCATTTATAAGTGAATTGTTTTAGAAGGTTTTTGTTTCACAGAAGTTAGCGGACGAACAATTGGTTAGGGATTTTGACCCGCACTCGTGGGGTTGCTCTTTTTACCAAATTACCTGCGGGAATGTTTCAAATATAAAAATTATAAATGCCCCCGTACTCACTACTAATTACTATGGAGTAGCTAGTGGCAAGTCCGGGGTCATTCACATAGATACTAGAATTTGAAAGTTAACTTTACACAATCCACAATCGGACATCTTGCAAAGAGATTAAAAATATAATTAACTAGTCTTGGGGGTATTTATGTTACATGATAGATTGATGACTTTGATCCTAAATTCTATTACTTGTAAGACATATAGACCTATCTCATGCCTATTTGTGTGGATGAAGGCCGGGAATCCCAATTTCTGTTACACGAAGATTCGTCTCCCTTCAAGAGCCAACGCACCACCTCCGTAATTAGGGAATGTGTGTCGATCAACCTTTTGGATACGCTTTTCATTCCCCGTCATCTCACTCTCACTCCCATTGCAAATGCACCCCTGCTTAAAGGAACACAACCTTGCGTAGGTCGCAATCGTTACATACAAGAGTGAGAAAAATAACGTGGGTCATAATCGTTATTAACAACAACCCTAGGCCTAGAGAGACAAAGGAATTGGCATCTCATGATGACTCTAGGGTTTCCATGGCCGTAGTTTCAACAAACTAGAATGCTTATCTACATAGGTAAGCCAATGGTTCTTCCTCGTTAGGAATTAGTCTAGCGCCTCTAATATGCAATCGCTCACACAACTAGCCAATTATTATTAGAGTCTAACGATCGAGATGGTACTCTCAAGGTAACATGAATGCACTCATCTCCCAAGTACTTTGGAACCTACAATAGCCCAAATCTAACACTTCCAAGATAGAAATTAACCCAACACGATATTTATAATATGGATGAATCTATGGATGCAGAAGAAAACATAACATGGCATAAACATTACAAGAATTGAAGTCACAAATCAAGCACAAAATATTCATAGGACACAAAGATCGGGTAATCTAAGAATTTCACAAAGTCAACATCAAGTCATGAAAACAAATATTGCCCTAAGAAATAAACTACTCCAGAGACATTAAATCCAAACCAATAATTGGATTTAATTCCATAAGGTAAAACTAGAGAAAATAAATGAAGAGAGGAGATATGCTTCTTCTTCCTACCTACTCCTAGAATAATATATTTACCAACTCTTTAACCCTAGAATACTAAAGGTTGTTTATATAGTAGGTAGGAATGTGCCTTAGAAAACCACAAAAAACTAGGAAACCTTAGCAGCCACGTTGGCATGGACCGTGCAATAGAGCACAACCCACGTTGTACGACTCGTGCAAAAGCACATGGGCCGTGGACTGGAGGTGGTCACAGTCATTTTGAGTGCGCGACCCATATAAAAGTATGCGGGTCATAGATTGGATTCGTTTCTGCCATATTCTGAGCGTACGGGTTGTGCAAGATTACGTGATCCATGGCCTGGAGACTTGATCCTTCCATTATGAGTACGTGGTTTGGACTTCGTCTTCTCGACACAGGTATGTCATGAGTTGTGCAAATGTATAGGGTTGTGACAGTCTTATATCTTCCAGACTTAACTCCTTTTCTTTGGCACATCTAACTACTACCACTTGTTTTGCTCGTGGCCTTCAGTTTCTTTTCATCCTTACAAATGGCCTTTGACAATATACTACCGTTCTTGCGAGTAGCCTTCTACAAGCAGTCCAAAGTTCCTACGAGCAAGCTACAAATAAAGATCACAAAATTGGATCTAGATGCTTGTAGGGACATAAAATCCATTAGACCTAAAGTAGGTTACAAAATCAGATATTTAGATATGAAAACCAAGAACGGTCATCCAAACCCCTTACAATAAAACCTACCTAAATCTATAAATCTACCACACAAAAGATAACTAAAGAAATGTTAAATGCTTTAGAAAATACATGCGTTTAACGTCTCATCAAATCCCCCACACTTAAACCTTTTACTTATCCTCGAGCAAACAAGAACATGCAAAGATCTAAGAGTACAATAACATGCAAAGGTTTTCCCAAAACTCTCAACATTTTATTCCTATAATTCCCTAGCCTCTAAGATATAAGAATATCTCACACTATTATCCAAAAACTTAGACAATTCAAACAACCAACATGTCATTCAAAGGCGAGGTTCAAGATGTGAGTGTTTAAAACCAACTTAGTCTACCAAATAAGCTACCAACTAGACAAACCAAGAGAATTATAAAATAAGTTCAATTTTTCTCATTTTGTCTCGGAGCCCTCTCGCATTTTCATCCTAGCTTCCCGCATTTTTTTTCTTTTTCAAAGCTCACCCTCACCTTTTTACACACCATTTGGCCTCTCATTTTTGCATATGTTTGTTAACCTATCTGAGCCTTTCCCATTGTTGCCTAAGTCTCCCTTTTGGGTTTTCAGCTTTCCGGCTTAGCCAGGTATATATATTTTTTATTCATTTTCAATTTTTTGTGTAGCACAAAATCCCCCCAAAGTAGGCTTCATACTACATAGAGAATAAAGAAAAACAACAAATTCCACCAAAGGTTTCAACATGCTAACACTACAATAAAAAGGTTCCCTTAAACCTATAAAACAAGTTTAAAAAAGAAAGAAACAAAACCAAGTTTTTCAAAAACATGAGGGAAAATACAGGAGAGTAGTAGTCATCAACAAAAAAAATAACCAGGAAAAGAAATGAAATATGTGAACAAGAAGGATGCCTCGTGTTCCAACTCCCTCCCATACACTTAGTTGATGCATTGTCCCCAATGCATGTGAACAAGGTAGGAGAAGGGTTGGAATCGTTCAATCTCTTCAGTGCCGACCGATGCATCTGGCTCTGTGTCTCTGACTGTGCGGACCATAGTAGCGGTGATCATATCCAGTACCTACAGCTCTTATCTGCGTGGTGATCTATGTCAGGCTCTGGTAGAGGTAGCCCATATACATCATAGAGTAATTTATATGCTCATCCTCCCGGTTAAACCTGTAAGATGTCTCTGCGTCATGGTATTCTAATCTCTGAGTGAGCTGGGTCACGTCCAATCGAGTTCCAAAGATGGAATCTCCTCATGACTGCATCCACTCGGGCTTCTACTATGGTGCCTAGCTCCATGGGTCATAAGATGAAGTCTGGTATTTGAACCTCAGGGAACCATGCTCCCGAAATGGGCTGTACTGTGGATGCTTCCAAGGCTCACCCCGGTACTGGAAGTGGTCGTGCGTTGATAGAACGAATATGCTATGCCTTGTTGGCACGGTAGTTGGAAGCCAGTGGCTACTGGGATCAGCCTGATCTCTTAACCAATCAATGTGAGGGAAAATGCTGTGCCTGACCGGCAGTGTCCTCCTCGAACCCCTTAAACTTTGTCCGGGAGAATGGTATGCAAGCTCCATCATGTGAATAGGGCCTAAATGGAAAGGTCATTTCATGATATGGTGATCAATTGGGGTGGCTATGAAGGCTTTGGGTGAACCAGATTCTCATCCATATGAACTCCTCCATTATCGTCCTCCTCGGCCTACTCCTCTTAGGCAGTGCACACGGTTGCTCAAAGACCTTGGTCGTGCTCTATGATAAGGCTCTGAAGTGTGAATGATGATCTAATTCTTTTCCTCTTAGCCCGAGAAACCTCATGAACTTGGAACCCTTTTGGCGTCAGTAGACTTGACCACCCTCTATCTGAATTATAGCTACCTCCACCAAGGTACCTAAAGGGAGGGTGTATCCTATACCTGGGTTTTCTTGCATATCATTGTCTATCAGGAGGCCAACATGAATAGCTAAGAGCGATATCATACCCCTAAAATATATTTTTCCCCCTCTCTTGTGGATAATAGACAACACTACATGATGAAGATCCCCACGGGTCAGGGCAAACCTGCCACATGCAGGTCAACCACAATAGAATGAAGTTCTCATGGGTCGATGTGGTGGCCTCTCTATGGCCAAGTGTCACTTTCATTAGAAGCCTCGCTAAATACCTCACTGATGGATACATCATGTCACTGTTCTTGCTCATCTTCTCTTGCAACTGTTGGGTGATACGTACCAAAAGGTTTCTAAATGAAATCTTGAGCTATTTATTGCGCTATTAGGCTCATCTACCTAATTCTTCCACTTGAAGCACATAGCGATGTCCTATTAGGTCATCGAGCGAGGCAAGGAACACTGGAGTAAACCTCAAATAGGTAAGGGCTGACTTATCCACAAAGCCCTCCAGACCAATCTTCTCCAACAAGACCTTGATCCGTTTGTATAGCTCGAGGTTCTTACGAACCCTTTTGTCTACAAATATAGTCTGGAGGGTAGGGCATCTCAAAAGATGATCCCATCATTCCTGGTGATTGGGGTCGATCCTCTACAATCCCAAAAAGGGGGCATTCGGGGCTGCTGTAGATGCACTATGTCTAAGCTTTAAACTAACATAAACACCAATACAGTATATGCAGAACAGTCCAATAATTCTAACACAGTCAAACTTTACTAGATAGTGAGACAAATTCTTCCAATAACTAACAAATCTAATAACCCAAGACATAATCCCAAAACCAAAACACTCTAGCATGAAAATTTAAATTCAACGACTAAGAAGTTTCCAAATTCAAAAAAAAAAAGTTTGGCCGGATACCTCGTTGGAGTTCAGAGGCCGATTTTTTTGATTTGAACCTTGTAGAATGTGTAAAACTCCTCGTACAGCAAGACTCGGTGATTCCCAATGCTTAAATCAAAAGAATTTTGAGCTACTTGGGAGAAATAGCTCAGTCTGAACTAGTATTTATGAAATCTAGGAAAATTTAGGCTTTTTGGGGAGGAATTTTGAGTGGGGTTTGTGCGGAGTTTTCCTAGGAGTGTTTTGGGACAATTGTTTTTGAATTTGGATAAGAAATGAGGGGGTTATGAATGAAATACGGGATGAGAGAGGTTTTTTTCGAGAAAAGGGAATGGGACTTCTGCTGGTAGGCACAAGCCTCTTATAGGTGCCTTGTTCCCGCCTACTGGTTAGTATGAGCGGCACGTATATGGCACGTGCCATTTGAATACCTCATGTTGTTCATCTAGTATAAGGCTTTGGCACGATCATGACTCAGAATAATTCTAGCACATGGTCGTGTCATTTGAATACCTTATAATGTTCATCTGGCACAAGGCTTTGGCACGGTCATGCCTCATGAAAAATTCTTGCACATTTCTTCCATATTTGTCGCAAACCCATCCCTACAACCAAAAACACAATACCAAGCATAATTCTAGTGATTGACCATTTGGACAATTACCCTATTTTCTTTAAATTCACTTATTTCTAGGTACTCATATATGCAATAGGGGATGACATAAATAGGGGCTCCTAGATCAATCATAGGATTCTTCATCAATTTACCACCTAAAGAAATAGGAATTTAAAACATACCAGGTCATCACATTTCTTAGGCAAATTTCCACGAATTAGAGTAGCTACTCCTCCCACTTTCAATTTTCCTAACTTCCTTTGTGGCTTGTTACTCTTTTTAGTGCATGCAACTTCCAAGAATTTAGCATAAGAAGGAACATGATCAATCAAGTTTAAGAGTGGAATGCTAACCTCAACCTTCTTGAAGATTTTACGAATGTGCTCATCATTGGCCTTCCCCTATAATATCACACGAATGACCCCCTAGCACTGGTTTTTTGGAAGGATATCACCGGTTTTTAGGGTCTAAAAAACTAGGCTGGTGTCTAAGTAGGAGGTGAAACGATTTCACCGATTTTTAAAAAACTGGTGCAAAATTTAGCACCAATTTTTTTGGTAGCACCGGTTTTTGAAACCGGTGTTAATTTAGCACCATTTTTCCTATTAGCATCGATTTTAAAAAACTGGTGTTAATTTAGCACCAATTATTTTGTTTGCAATGGTTTTCAAGAAACCGGTTTTAATTTAGGACCAATTTTTTGTTGGCACTGGTTCTCAAAAACTGATGCTAATTTAACACCGGGTTCAAAATTTTTGGAAGGATTAAAAAATTCACTTCCTCTATAAGCAGCTGCACACAGCTGTGTTCAGAGGAAGAGAAAAAGAAATACCCTTCCTATATAAGCAGCTACACACACCTGCGTCTAGAGGATGCAAAAATACCCAAAATTAATAATTTAGGTGGGCATTAATTTAATAATAATATAAACTTCACAAAATTGATAATATAGAAATAAAATAAAAATAATGCATGATACAATAATAATAATCATGGGACTAAACATAAATATCAGTTAATTCCATGCTATGCATGAATGCACATTTGTAGATTAACATCCAACAAATAACACAAACATTTATTCATCCGGCATATGAAAAGCTAAAGAAAATGCAACAAAATAGGCATAGACTTGACACACAAAGTTTAATGCAAGTTAGCCTTAGAAATCCTTAACTATAGGACAAACATTCAAGTAAGAGTTTAAACATTTAAATGTCATACCCTAAACAAGAAAAGAGCCGCTCTTGAAGTTTCACTCAGTAACTATGGTCAGGATATAACCACCCCTCACTTCCGTTTCACATGTTACTTGACATGAACTCACCCCAGCATATGCTAACGATTTGGGTATGTTTGCTAGGTCTCCCGTGCCTTCAGTGTGAACACTTGCATCCATAAAAATGAGTAAGTTCTTGCACAAAACCTCCATTGCAGTGTGGAGATAAAAGGTCACAATTACGGAGGCAAATTGGTTGGCAGCACCGGTGGCACCAATGTGTATTTCTGCTCTGAAACATCTCTCTACCCAATGTACAAAATCAGTTGCCAGTAAAGCCAAGATATCCTGTAGGAGTTCTTAAAAGCATAAAATGAACACCCAATGAAGAGCATGTCAGCCAACTAGAGTTCTTAAAAAAGACAACACACACTTCTTGCTAACCCACACCAAAAAGCAGAATCACATGAGGAACTCGAGACATAAAAAATCCATCCCCAAAAAAGTTAAGCATATAGAAAACATACTGTAGAAAAAAAGAAAATAAAAAAAGATGTACTTAAGCATTGTCTGAAACCATCACATAGAATAAGAGATTCCAATTTCAAAACTAAATGCACAGATTAAATATCATTCAATGGCATGAGGAGTCTTTTTATGACTAGTGGGAGAGGTTTAAGAAACTACTCACAATTTTCCCTTACCATGGCTATTAGGATGGAGACTTAGTGTATTAATTCTACAATGGTTTCCTTGATCAAGACCAATGGTTAGTAAGGGGAGCATGTGGTGGCTTTCTTAGGAACAAATCCACTACGGAGGCCATGGACCTTTATGAAGAACTTGCGGAGGAGTTGAGGAATTTAGTTCCAGAGTAGATCTCCAGAGACAAAATCCCCACAAGGCCGGTGCTTCTTCCAACCCTGGAAACCTTGAAGACCAAGTGACAAATCTTACTTCAATGGTCAAAGCATTGATAACTCAGTCCGGGGTAAAACCATAGGTAAAGTCTTGCGAGATTTGTTCTTCTTCGCATGCGATAGACTCCTGTCCGACTTTGCAAGATGATTACGTGGAAGAAGTGAGTGCTATGGGCTACTAAGGAGGTCAAGTGTACTAAAATCAAGGGTATAAAGGATACCAAGGAGGCAGAGGTTACCAGTACCATCCGTACAATGCGGCTAACCAAGTGCATCCAAACCTTCGTTATAAGAATGCATAAGGCGGCCAATATGTCCAACCATACCGGCCTCCTCAACAACCATACCGGTCACCACAACCACAATATCCTAGACTTGGGATAAACCCCACAATGAAGGTAAGATTTCGAGGATGTCAAATCAAGAGATCATGCAGACCATTGGGAAGTTGACAATGTGTGCGGACAAGCACAATAAGTACCAAGAGAAGACCGACTCTAGCTTCAAGAACCTAGAGACTCAAATGAGCCAAATGCCTCAAATATTGAGTAGGATAGAAGCTAGAGACTTGGCAAAGCTTCCCCCTCAACCTCAAACTAACCCTCGTCCAAATGTGAGTTT
>JAULKK010323353.1:0-11271 GCA_032355705.1 Rubia peregrina | reverse complement strand
CTAGTGGCAATCCGCTAATCTCCGCCAGTGGCAAACGTCAATATGCCTAACGCATCTCCGCCAGTGGCAATATGCCCAATGCTTCTCCGCTGGTAGCAATCTCCATCTCTGGAAAATGCGCTTCTTCCAACGTCACTCCCACATGACGATGAGGAAAATCCAAATGATAGGAAAAGCAACGCATTCGAAATAAAGCCAACGCACCAAATTCACGCGCCACTCACTTAGCCAAACCCTAATTTGCAAGCTCTCAACCTCAACACAATCCAATTTGCAACCAAAACCCAAATTAATTAAACGCCATAATCAGGAAAGGATGATGAAAAAGAGACAAAATAAAGCGAGTAGAAGCTGATGCATTCGAGAAGCGGATCTCAAGGCGGACCCGTGCAGGTTTGAGAAAATCCAAAAATGAATGCAGAGAGAAGTGGAAAGAGGACACTTACGGGGAGTCAAGGGACTTGAGATGGGTGACTCGTATAGTCTTATGGCGTTACTGCAGCGTCCGGAGGCGTTGCTGTGGCGTCCGACAGCGGAAGAGAGAAGACATGGAAGAAGAAGAAATATGTGAATATATTATACGTGGAATAATTAAAATTGTGCTTAAAAATCTTATTTCCATTTTTTCATTTTCCCCATCAGGGTTAAATTGGTCTTTTCATCATAATTCGGCCTCAAACTGTCGAAAAAGATTATATTTGTACATAAACTAACTGTCTAGGGTTATATTTGCACTTTCAATTATCACAGGGTCATATGTGCACTTTTGTGAATTATGTAGAGTTATATATGCACTTTGCTCTTTTCTTTTCGTTTTTGAGGCAAAAAGATTTTCATATTATATATTAGAGTTACAATTCAGATACGGTATTCCTAAGATACTTTACTTACTGTATTCCCACCAATGGATCATTCACAGTGTTGAGAAGTTATCCATCATTAATTATTTAAGGATTAATTTAGATATGTATTTTACGTATGCATATGACTGTGGGGATACCATTCTTACCGTATCCCTGAGGTACGGTATATTTATGTTAGAGTTAAGTTCTAAAATAAACTATGTTGGTCGAAAGTGCCAATCTAACCCTGTAAAATATGAAAGTGCAATTCTAACCTTATTATCTGATTGAAAGTGCCAATCTAACCCTAAGAACCTGAATTTGGCCAAAATTTTGTGAATAGACTATTATACCCCTATTTAAAAAAATAAAAATTCCAAAATTTGGAAGAGACTGTATTGCCTCTACAAACCCTCTCTTCTTCACACCAGATCGTGCTTCCCTTTCCACACCAAATCCCACTTCCTCGTTCTTCCAATCTGCTAGTGTGGTGTCGCGGTGGCACCAGAGCTGGGTGGCATCCGATAGGGTGAAGTCGATGGGTTAGGGTTTTGCGATGGTGGTGGGATGAAGTCAGTGTCTAAGTGGGATTGGTTAAGGTGGTGGCACGGGGCTGGGTGGATTCGGTGTGCTAGGGTTTGGACAATGGCATCGGGATGGGGTGGCGGCGGCAGAGGTGGTGGCGCAACAGAGGTGGCGGTGAAGCAACGTTGGCTGTAATTATTGAGAAGAAGAAGACGAACCTTAATGGTATGTTTGTCATTACATTTTTTAGGCTTAAGACTAGTGATATTTTTGTCTCTTTAGGTTTGGTCAATGCCAAAAAATGCCAAGCCAACGCCAGAATAGTGCGAAAAGGTTATATCGGCACATTTGATGAAATAGTTATGGTTAAAATCGCACTTACATATTGTACTTAGATTGGCACTTTTAGAAAATAATAGGGTTAGATTTGTATTATACCATATATATTTTAAACATTGGTGCTCCTAAAACTATTACAACTTAAGTTGATGCATTTTTCAACTATTAGCCACTTTATGCTCATTTTGTAGATACTCTTTTGGGACCTTAGCACAACTTATTCCCATAAACATGAGACAAACGTTTCTAAAATTTTCAATTATAGCCTCCGCCTCTAGTGGCGGTGCTTGTCGCGGTTCCTTCAACATTTTGATGAGCTCCATGCAATCTGAAAAAACTTTTAATATAGTAATCTTTGTTTTTTTGCCCCTTTCAAACCCTTCAGACAAGTCGTTGCTTCCACAGCCAAAACCGATGATGCTAGGAAGTGTGCTTCTTCTGTGATTCCATTGTTGTGAGCTGTGTATAATTGTCCATGCTTTCGATCCATGGCTTGTATTGTTCCAGTAAGCACCATCAAGTTTTAGCGTTGGGATAATTTGGTGTTCCATAGTGCCCTTTTTCCGTGTTTCCTGACCATGTTGTTGGTCATCCACTAGCATATCCATATCTTCTATACGCTCATTTTGACCCATACATGGGGAGCATTCTCTTGGTTATCATTTTAAAAAAATTCTCTGTAACCATATTTTCCATATGATGTGCTTAGATTATCTGATAGCCTCTTCATCTGGGGCTTCGTCCATCCAGTGCCCAAACCACTGTGCAAACGACGCTGGTGGTCTTCTTGTGAAGTCAAAACCCAATACTGACATTCTCCAAATTCGTTGCACCTCTGGGCATTGCATGAACACATGGTGCACATCTTCAGCTGCTCCCATGTTACATAGAATGCAAGTCTCATCATCTCGAATATTCAAATTTTGAGCTATGAGTAAAGTATTTCGTAGTGTCCTCTGTATGAATAATGATATCTTCCTAGCGATCTGCAGTTTCCAAAATTTTGTTCAATTAACCTGTGCTACATCAACAACCAGGTGGTGTATGTTATCCCTGTCTTGAGCTCTGTAACCTAACTTCACAGTGTACATCCCATTTCTAATGAGTGTCCATACTTGTTTATCTTCTCTTTGTCTACCAGCGGGATGTGAATTGCTTGGATTTTCTGGACTATTTGCTTTGGGTATATAAACATGAGTAGTGGGTATGCCACTGCTTATTTATATCTAATAGCTTACCGACTGTTAAATCTATATGGCGTTGTGTTACAATTGTTAATGCCGCCATGCTACTCTCCTGAATTCCTAATATCCAGTTATCCCCCAATTTTATCTTGTCTCCCTTCCTGACCTACCACCTGAGGTGTTGTTTGAGAAGATCCCTTCTCCATGAAATTGATTTCCAAGCCCAACTTTCCCCCAGCTTCTATTGGCAATGTAACATATCTGTTTGTTAGCAGTGTTTTCCTTTAAACACCACCATGAACAAAGAATATTTTTCCTATAGTATATTACATGCATGTTATGCAAGGAGAGCCTAATTCATTTTGACATGTAATCTTAAACCAAGGCCACCTTTCTTTGTTGGCTCACACATTAGTTCCCAAGATACCCAGTGTACACCTTTGCATGTCATCTCACATTTCCAAATAAATCTTGATGTTATAGCATCGATTTCTTTTAGGATCATGACTAGTATCTTGAAAATGCCCCCACAGATATAATGGCATTTTCGATATGATGTGTTTTGCCAGCGTTATCCTGCCCGCCAGACTTAGAGATTAATTCCTCCAACTGTCACACCTTACCTTGATTTTTTGTATTAGACTCCTGTAGATAGCACATCTAGATTGCTGCAATTGAATTTTCACCCCCAGATACCTACCTCATATTCCCGACTTGTGTATATTTAGTGTATATCGTATGAATCTTTCTATTTGCTGTGTGGTATTTCGGATAACTTGAAATGAGGATTTCTCATAATTTATTCTTTGGCTAGAGTATCTTGCAAAGTCATAAAGGTTTCTGGTCAATTATCTAATTACTGATCCAATGCATTCCATAAATAAATTGTTGTTATCTGCATACATGAGGTGTGATATCTTTGGAGCTCCTCGTCCTGGTCTATACCCTGCTTGTGTTTATTGAATGATGGAGCAGGCATAGGAAAAAATATGGACAAATGATAAATAGATATGGTGATGGAGGACATCTCTGCCTTAATCCTCTAATTGTTTTGAAAAACTCTGACCGTCATTAGTTAACTCTGATTGTGAATGAGACTGTTGTTATGCACATGAGAATGAACTTGATCCAGTGTCATGGTATGTTAATGTATTCCAAAGATTTTTAAGAAAAATACCATGATACCCGATCATAGGCCTTGCTCATGTCAATATTGATTGCTGTAAGGGCTTGCTTACCTTTTGTTCTTTTCTTCAACACTTCCAACATTTCGAATGCTATAAGTACATTTTTCATTGAATGCAAATTAGGACCCTGGGTTTTTGAGCGATAATCAAACACTTGATCAGCGTAAATTTTTCCTCATTTGTAAAATTATATTTGATTATTAATATTTTAAATTACCTATAACTAAAGAAAAATATTTTGTTAAACCGACTAATTGTTATACCAATAATGAGAAATCTTGTTTCAATAACATTTAAATTCAAATTATAATTATTTATACATTGTGATGATTTTTTTATATAAAAAATCAAAGCTTTATGAACCTTATTGCAATAAATAAAAACAAACAGGATATCACCCCATTAGTTAATTCAATTCTTAGTATTTCCAAAGTATCCCTTTGGTCATATTTCATATTGTCTTTTAACATGATTTTGATTAGAAAATACTGACATAAGCTTTCATGTTGCGACCTTTGGGATTTGAACACTCCATTTACCAACCTTTGATAGGTGTCTTTTGCATTATTTAAATCAAAAGGCATTAAAATGTAGCAACAAGTACATTTATCGATGATGAACGATGTTGGCATATACCTAGCCCACAAAACCCTAAACTTAGAGTCGGTTCATTGCAACATGTCTGCTCCATAGGCTGACCGAACCTACCTTAGTCCGTTGGCAAGCAATCAAGTCTCGAAGAAAATGCAAAAGCACCACCTCCTGTGACATCCTCCACTAGGCCACGATGGCACGATTAAAGAACTTATAAGTACAGAAGCAAAACATTGGAGGAGGTAAGAAACTTTCAAACATCCCAATCAATGAAAACCTTTTAGACTAACTTGGGTATCAGAGCTTCTCGCTAGGGACTTCTCATGGATTCTCTTGCAGGCACCCAAACAAGTGGAGCTCATCCAGCTGGTCTCGAGGTCTTTCCTCATCTGGAATGAGTCTCTTGCATTAGTGGCACCGTCTGTGGGAAACAACTTTTTCTTTCTAGGTTTTGACGACACTCGAGAAAGCTTGGATGCCACCCCAGAATCTCCGCTTACGCAGCCTAAGAAAAAATAAACTTTACTATTCTGTGGGGGACAGTAAGAAAGAGAAGCTAAGTAGAGAAAAGACCAAAAAAACACTGGGCGGAGGTCGGGACAAAATGAAGCAGCTTAATATACTGATGAAAGTCATAACAAGAATGCAACCACACTCCTAGTGAACAACCTTGCTTAATTAAGACACGTTCAATAAAAGCTACGTCTATACACGACAACCACCCTGCCTGTTCTCCAACTCCCATAAGATTTTTTTTAACTAGCACTGGGTTCGATAGCTAGGGGAAGTATTTTACCCATTCATCTGTGTAAGGATGTGAAGCTTTTTTCAATATGAGTAACTTCTTTCAGTCACTTTGATTGTCCCATTTTTTATTTCTTTGACCTAGACTTTGTAGATTTTATCTTACATGCTTTAGATTTCGCTTGAAAAGATCCAGATTTAGACCTACGAGTTGATTGAGGTCCACAGTCGCTGAGGTTGATAATTTCCTTGACTCCGAATGGCGACTCCTTCCTCGAGGTGATCTATTCCTAAAGTTAGAATAGTGTCTAGATCCGTTTCAACGACTGTTAACATATTCAATCACCTCATTAACCTTTGGCCTTGTTGTTACACAGTTTGTAACGATTGTTGATTAGTAAGTTGATCGATGCCATTTTTTCTTACTTGAGTGATTGCCTAGTTTTGAGGTTCTTGTCATGATGTTGTCGATGGGATTTTGTCGACTAACTCCGTAGGTTCTTACGGTTGACTTGATGGGGTTTTTCTAGTTGTCTCCAGCCCATATGTTGTTCTATTAGTGGTTGTTGTTTTTCCTTCTTCAAATTTTTAAATCATAATTAACTTGAGGTTGTTTGACTAGATTCCGTGGCTGATTTCTAGCAACACGGTCATTATAGGTGGCTTCTTTATTTTCCACTGTGATTATTGTTGTGAAAGAATTTATGTCTAAACGTTTCTCACAGATAAAGCCACTAGATGAAACCCTTAGCTTGACGATGCTAGGCCAATCAAAATCTTTCTTTGACCAAAAACTAGTATACGAAAACTTGTAAAAATGTGGGGTGATCCTTATTAAAATTGATCTAATGGTTGAGTTAGTAAAGTTTTGAGGAAGAAAACTATGTATAAGATTTTTATTGATTGTGTACCTTAAAATGAGACATTCGATCTACTTCTATAATCATGAAACATCTGTAAATATTTTAGGAGCTGTCTTCCATATGGAATAGGATTCCTTATGATAACTCTACTAGGTACTATTATTAGTCAAAAGGAATTAACCCTATCAGTGGCGCATACCGTGGGGGAAAATTCATTTTTTTCTTCAAGATTTGATAATCCTCGAGAAAAGTTGAAGCCCTATGTTAGGGATGTCTCTCTACAGGCGGATACCAGGTGGACACCAATAATCCTCAAACGTTGGCTCATATGACGAGAAATAAGCATGAACTCGCTGAAGCACGCATCAGAGGTAAGATACATAAATTGCAATTTTAAAATATGTTACTTAGGAAGAATAGGCACACACCACCAAAAATTGCATATTGAAGAGGCATGTAGAGACACGAAACTCGAAGAAATGCACGGTCACAACAGAAACGAAAAACACCACAAAAATATGTACCAACATACATAGATGGGTACAGACACATAAAACATAAGCTACCCAGAGGTAGGGCTTACTGGCATTAAAGTAGACACCATCTGACCAACAGATCCATTGCAACCCCAAGCTCCAAAAATCATACCAGGTAACAAATAGAGTGAAACAACAGGGCACTACAAGAATATTTCCCATGAAAGTACCTCAAAATACAAAAGAAGCTCGTAAGAAGTCCTCGAATAGCAAGACCAAAGTTCAGACACGATGCAAGTGTGACACTTAAATGTACATTAGTCATAGAAAATATTGATGCTGATGCGGGAAGTCTTAGATAGAGCAATAAACTCATCACAGGTTTATTGATGGTACATCTCTCAAGAATAACTAACGAAGTCCAGTCAGCCAAAGAGTCACAATTATGATCACCCACCATGGACCTCTTCTAAACATATAAAATCCCCACATTAACTGCCGCGAGCCAAGACTATTCACATGCACTGTCTCTATTTAGTGCCTTAGAGCTCCACACGTATGTGGGAGAGAGGCACTACAATATTCACCATGGGCCAAAATCTAGTAGGCTTCACTTCGATTGATACCCCACAGTATAAAGGCACCTGCATATAACGCAAAGAGCATCATCAACAACTAGACTCACCGTTGCACAAAGGTGCTCAGCTCAAAATAGATACCGCTAGCAAGGGAAACCACATAAAATCCAACAAGGGAATTCACTCCAACACAACCCGCTTCTAACAGAAGCAAGGTAAACATTTCTTTCATGCATTTTGGTTCTAACATTTTTCAGGTTGACCCCCCATCCCACCCAATGCATAACTCCGGAAAACCGATCTCCAAGACTAGTAAACTCACATATATCTGAGATATCACGACCCACCCCCTCAAAAAAAAATCTTCTTTAGGAAAGATCTATCATATTATGTCTATTTACAACCCCCCATCCCCCCCAAAAAAACCAGAGGACACTTATACGACATTTTAGTACCTCTACAAACAACAAAAAATAAATAATAAAGTGTGAAGGAAGCATTCAAAGCATAAAGGATTTTCTTAGAGTGAGGGAATATGGAGCGATTCCTTGGACAGTCAACAAAAATAATAAATCCCTTACACTTAAGGAAGTTACAAAACCTTTGGTCTTCTCGACAATTTGACCAACTACCGATTAAATTCATTAGATTACTCAACGCCTATAATTATGCATATCAAGAAAGTGTAACCAAAAAGCCAATAATGATATGGCACATGTATCCATGTATTGACCCTCTCTCTAGATGATACAAAGAAATAGTAATTTATGGGTCCATAATGACATAACAATGTTTACACCCAAACCAATATGTCACATGCAGTAGACACATGATACACCCGCGATCATTCACAAAACATTCATATATATATATATATCCTTTAAAACCTATACCTGCTTGCTGGCCTATCATTGACATTACTTAGATATTACAGACCACAATACCATTCTTTACAAACAGGTCCATATAACAAACGTTTATACACGTCTCTCAAAAATGAAAGAGGATACCGTAGTATGGCTTTGAATAATCTATCGGAAGATAGACACACCTCCATTGATTCTCTGTAATGACACCATCACCATATTTTACCATCAGGCGATACGGTAACCAAAAATACACTATCGAGGATAGCTTGTTCAACCACATTATTTCACCTCAAGCCCACATGTTTTGCCCACAACTTATCAAAACTAAATACAAAACCATCATCCAAGTTCACCATATGATATATCACACCCCAGTTATCCTTTTATGTTGAAAAAATATTAGATGATACCTCATACCAACAAAGTTACATCACATGACACAAGTAGGCAAACAACCAACGGCTTCACAAATAAAATTTACTCAACGAGCTCATGACTTAAGTTGAAAAATCACCTAAAACTTTGCACCGATTGGATAACTTATCATTCATATGACACTAGTAGGAAAATCACCTACGGCTTCACAATATTCAAGTAAATCCCTTACCTCGCAATAAAAGTAGACAAAACACGTATATCTTTACACCTTGCAGGAAAATACCCACCGTTGGACACAAGTAGGAAAATCACCTACGGGTTTACCTTCATAGCAACTCAATCACTCAAATAGGAACACATGTTTTGTTCATATTAGCAACATTAATCAGATGGCTTACATAATCTTTGATAGCTTAAGATTCACGCACACCTTCACTAGATCCTAAGAAGGCAACGACCCATTGTGAAAAAAACCGTACAGTTAGCACTCCCACACAGTGATAACAATACATGCCAAACACTAACAAGAGTGTATATACCCTAACCCAGTTTCCAAATATTCAAACCCTCCCTGATGAGACGTCAAATGCATGTATTTTCTGAAGCATTTAACATCTCTTTTGTTATCTTTTTGTGGGAAAATTAATAGATTTAGGTAGGTTTACATCATAAGGGGTTTAGATGACCCTTTTTGGTTTTCGTATCTAAATTCATCATTTTGTAACCTAGTTTGAGTCTAATGGATTTTTTTTCCTTACGAGCATCTAGATTCATTTTTGTGAGCTTAATTTGTAGATTTCTCATAAGAATTTTGGAGTATTTTATTGAAGCCTATTTGCAAGGATGGTAGAAGATTGAAGGCCACGAGTAAAAATGTGGTAGAAGATAAAAGAATCGGAGAAGGAAGACAAAGAAGCGGATGAATTGTGATCTGGAAGTTTGACCCGAGTTCGAGGAACAATATGAGAAGAACCAAACTCTGAGATTTCACTAGTTCTGTGGGGGGATTTGGGGGGGGGGTGGATTTCACTAGTTCTGTGGGGGGTGGATTTCACTAGTTATGTGGATATATTGAAAGAGTTACTTAGGTTGTTGAAGATGCTAGTTTGGGTTATATATATCCCTTGTGGAATGTTCTAAGAATATTCATTATCTGGTACTCCCTCCGTCTCAGCTATTTTTACATTCTTTCCTCTTTGGGACATCCCATCTATTTTTGTATTCTTCACTTTATTTTCCCTTTTGGCCAGCTTTTATTCATTTTTAAAGTTGAGATAAAATGGAAAAGGAAATAAAATCACGGTACCCCACCAACACATGGGAAAGAAAGCATTAAATAATGGATTCTTAAAAATACTTCCTCTTTCTCTCTTCACAAAAATAGTTGGAATGGAGGGAGTATATTTTATGGTTTTAGCACAGAATCGACATGTGAGATTATCGAATGTAGGGTCGAGGTGGAGAGTGATGAAGAATCTCCACCCCCTGGACCTGTATGGAAATGAAGGTATAGACTTGTGGCGACTGAGCTCTAACGGAAAGATTGGCTACACAGTTGAAGGAAACCCTGAAGGAGGACTGGACTGGATTCATGAGTCCGTTGAACTATATACTACGAAGGGGTGGGTGTTCTAGCGAAGTGGTCATTTCCTTTTTACCTTCTATGCCCTCTCATATTTATTAGGAAGTTGATGCCTCTTAATAAGGGGCACTTCAGGAAGTGAAGGTAGTGCAGTAGGAGAGTGTGTGACCGTTCTGTGGCTACTCTCCTTCCGACCTTTATGGACTAAATAGCTTACAACTAGGGACTTTAGTATCTATTTAACTTTGTAATAGATTCAAGATTGACGAGATGTAATTTTCTCTATGGGAAGTTTTGTAGTTTAGGAAGACGATTTTTGCTTTAATCCTTCGTCTTTTATGGGTTTAAGATTAATAAATCTTTTATGCAATGACTTTTGCTTATTATCATAGCGACAATCTTATTTCTGCATTGATAAAACACTTCTTCTTACTCAAGTCTGTTTATATTCTTTTGCTTCACATTCTTAGTTTAGAGCTCTTTTTCTTACTTGGGCTGGACGCATTATTCAAATTGGGTGTTTTGCGATTTGCGCTACGGTGATAACTCGCGGTGTTGTCTTTACTTCCTATTTTTCCTCATGTGGTTAAGTAGTTTCACACTTTTTTAGAGGCCCGCATTATTAAGTGTTTAATCTGTGCGTGATTATGCAATATTCCACTTAGTCAATAGTTGATGTGTCCGTGAGCAACTTAGCGTGCCTAATTCCATGGTGTAACTAATCTTATAACTGCGTCTAGGCTAGAGGATTTCATAATTATGCATCATTTCCTATGTGTGAACTAGTTGCCCTCGTAGAAGCAAACCTTTTGTAACACCCCAGATCCACGACCCACTTGCTCAACTCAAGTATTGGGTCGGACCCGAGCGTGTTATCGAGAATCCAACAGATCGGAATACCCAAATGCAATAATGTACAAGTAAAGTTTATGCGGAAGAAAATTTTAGAAAATTCAAAACCTAACTTACTCTTACAGTGAGAGTCTTTATACAAGTATTAAACATTGGTTTTAGCAAAAATACTGGGAGGTCATCGCCGTACCTCTCAAAGATGTAATTTATAAGCCCTAAATGCTTACTAACTACAACTAAGTAGCTAGTGGCAAGTCG
>JAULKK010323342.1:0-11272 GCA_032355705.1 Rubia peregrina | reverse complement strand
ATTTTTATCTTTAATATTTAATTCAAATAAATTTACCTAACAAAATAAATTGAAATGTGAAATTTAATAATACGCCTATAATTTTTTTAATTGGATTTTGATTTTTCAAATATCTTTTTTAAAATAAATTTTATTTTTTAAAATTTATTTTATAAACCATAATTAAACAAAAGAAAATATGTATTTTTTTAAAGAATGTCATTTTGATTTTTAAAAAGATCCAAAAATTCATTTAGATATTAAAAATAAATATCAGTTTTTTTTGTAATTTTTTCCATTTTTGGATTTTTAAATAGCATAAATAATTTTCAGAAATTTTTTTTAAAAAAATTACAGTTGGGACACGTGTCACCACCAGATTGGGCCATGTGTCCCAATATGTTTGAAAAAGGAAAAAAGGGGGACGACCAAGTGCCACGTGGCCCAATGACAGGGTGCCACGTGGCACCCTTTGTCAAAAATAAAGGCACCTCAACGCCTTGGCCCTCGCCCACGTGAAGCTTCTGCCAATGTACAATGGTTGTCAGCTTTGGGCCGATCTTTATTTGAAGGACCGTTCCCCGGTCTACATCAATTGCACACCGTTTCGAGACCCCCATTGTGGAGTTTTTTTGTCTCCATTCTGTCTCAATTTTTAATTGAGACACATTTGAGACCTCATTGTACATGCTCTAAGCACTTACTTTTTCAAATTCTTATCCAAAACCATACTTTAGTACAATTCTTATCCAAAACCACGTGGCACCCTTGGTAAAAAATAAAGGGTGCCATAGCGCCTGGGCCCTAACCCATGTGAAGATTCTGCCAATGTACAATGGTTGTCAGTTTTGGGCCGGTCTTTATTTGAAGGACTGTGCCCCGGTCTGCATCAAATACAGACCGTTCCGAGACCCCCATTTTGGAGTTTTTTTGTCTCGGTTCTGTCCCAATTTTTAATTGAGACACAGTTGAGATCCCATTGTACATGCTCTAAACACTTCCTTCTTATCCAAAACCATACTTTAGTACTTTTCATCTTGGGTAAAAGTGCTAAAATGACCCTAAATTTAAACTAAAAGTGTCAATATAACCCAGAAATGTCAGAACATGTCAAAATAACCCTTGACTATACTGACTTTTTAGTTAACCATTTTATGGTCGATTTTTTTTGAAAATGCCATTTTTCCCTTGTCAAGAAAAAGAAAAAATTCTTCCATTCCATTCTCAATTTCGTTTTATTTCTTCCTCAAACTGTTTCCTTCGCTTCTTCAATCTTTGAAATTTTGCCGCCAGAAATCTTGAGTTTTTTATTAGCTAGCAGAATGGCGGGGCTAGGGTGGAGGAGCTCCGGAGGGGTGGCTGTGGAAGGAGGAGATCGGTGGGGCTAGGGCAGGGGTTAGGGCGGAGGAGATCGGTAGGGATGGCAGCGGGAGGATAAGATTGGCGGGGAGCGAGTCTCGATTTTTCGGCATCGAAGGAGGGCGGGCGACGCTGGGGTCTGAGCAGGCGTGGTGGGACCGGGGAGTATGGTTCAACAATAATTTCTTTCCAAGTAGGTTTAATTTTGCCATCACCTTTGCATAATCTTGAACTTGATTATAAGCTGCAGAATCATGTTACATGTGATATTGTGGTATAATTGAACTACTGAGTTTCAATAAGTGATATAACCCTTCTATAATTAGATTATCATTCACTTCTCCCTCTTCTTTATTTCCTGTTTTTTGAGTGCAACTACACATCACAAACCTGACTTGAACTCCACTCATGTGGCTCTGATTTAGAATATCCCTCCAATTACATCAGACCACCCTCCTCTGTCGTATCCTAGTATCTTCCAATACACAGACTCCCTTTCTGGTAAGCTACAAGGATCCAACACAAGCATATATATGTTCATACCAATATAAGAGTCTTATCTAAGGTTTAGGGTTATCACATATTGAGAGAGGTAAATGGGCATATTATCACTCCACATAGTGGGATAGAGGCTTAGTAGTCGTGTTCAGCATGTTATCAGAGTAGAATGAATATTCGCTAATTTGAGAACCCTTTGGCAGTTGTGTACTGATATGCTAGTGTCATACCATGTCAGCAGAGGAAAATATTGCTAACCAGTATGTGTGCTTCCAGTATATTTTTAGGCATGGCCTACAAGTAACTACTTTCAAGAATGCCATTATTCTTGGTAGTTCTATGCCTTACCGGGGTCAGATTAAGTCGTCGTGCATTTGCACATCAGTCATCAGTAGGTTCCATAGCAAAGATCGTCTCACTTGACTGGGCTAATTACCTCTCATCACACTTTTGACCGGAATCCGATGAAATGATAATTTTGACCCTTGATATTTTTAAAAAGAAGAATAATGAAAAATAAGATAAAGACTTATTGGCCCCTCGAATGTTCTTCGTCTTCTTCGTACAATTTCTCTCTCTCTCTCTCTCTCATCTTCTTCGTACCATTTCATATGTTTTTTTGCATGATCCACCAGGAGCTGCTACTGTGAAGAGATCCAGCCGGAGCTTATGTTGCGAAGAGATCTGGCGGGAGAGGAGGAGGGCGATGATCTCGGAGAGGAGGAGGGAAGAGGCGGAGAAGGGGAGGGGTGGGCTAGGTTTTAAGGCGAGAGGGAGGAGGAGCGGCAGGGAGGGGAGAGGTGGGCTAGGGTTTAAGGCGAGAGAGGGGAGAGGGGAGAGGGAGGAGGAGGGCGACGGCAGGGGGGAGGAAGGGGCCGGCGAAATCTACGACTGCTTTCGATTCGACTTTGAAATCGACGCAACTCCACCAAATCCCGCTACCGCCACCGTTACCTCTCCCCAGAATGCCCAATCAGAACTTCACCTCCGATGCTGCCTTAATCTTCAGCTCGATTCATTCTCTCATTTTCCTCTTCAAGTTCGCCGGCCACAGAGCCGGTAGCGCTCGGATGGGGTCCATTTTTAGAATGGATAATTCATCGAGTTACAACCTGAATTCACTCTCTACGAGCTAGGTTATCTCTGAGTTTCAAAATGGGTAATCCGTACCACCGTCGCAACCATTCTTCTCGGGGAAGCAACTCTGCCGCCGTGACGAGATTGAAGAGATGTAGAATACATGATTGATGTTAGTTTGTTAACATGGATACTGAAAGGAAGAAAAATGGCAATGGTTCTTGCTTTTGTTTATGGGTGGCGGCGGTTTACGGGCACGATAGAAGAAAGAAAGCGATAGTGAAGAAGAAAGAAAATAGGGGTATAATGGTCACTAAATTTTCAGCTTTAGTATGAGGGGTATTTTGGTCATTTTAATTTTTGGTCAAAGTCAAATTTCTCTGGGTCAATGCCATAATTAATCAGTTTGGTTATATTGGCACAATTTGGCCAAATGTTAGAGTTAGATGACACAATTTGTAATAAGTTATGGTTATATTGACATTTTTTTGAATTACAGAATTTTATTGCCACTTTTACTCAAAAAGTAGGGTTATAAGTGTATTTTACCCTTTATATTATCATAATTTAGATTGTGATGACTGAGATCGTTATTTTTTCCAACAGTTAAAATTTTGTGATACTATAGAGTGCGTGTTTAAATCTCACTGGAAAGAATTTGATGTAATATTATGGGGGTCCTTAAAAGGTTTTTTTAAAATAAATGATTGATAGGAATGTAGTCAGAATCACCTTTAGGAATTGTAGCATACTCCCTCCGTCCTTTAGTATTGGCTGACTTAGTTTTTGACCAAATATGTAGGTCATCTATTGGCTCACATGTTTGGAGGGTAGGATTAATTGCTGAATTTAGATTTTAATTTTGGATCATTTTAGCCCTTTAAATTTTTCTAGATTTAGAAAGAGACAAAACATATCATTACTAGTGGGACGGACTAAAATGAAAAGTGTATCATTACTAGTGGGACGAAGAGAGTAAGATATAAGAGCTTTGATAGTTAGTGTTACTGATAGGTTTTTATTTTAGGGAAAGAGTTCTGTATAAATTTTCAACTTTTCAATAAGAGCATTATCTCCCGGTATATATACAATAGAAATCATCCAAAACCATTTGGTTGATACAAAATGGTAGGCAGGGTAGGATTGCCATTTCACGTTACTTTCGTTTACTGCTTCAGCCTTTTTCCTTCAAGATTAGGCACGCTGCTTCCGTGTAACCATCTCCTTGTTTTCCACTGACAGGTGTCTTCATCCTCGCATCTACGGTGGCGGTGCAAAACGACGTGTTTTTGGTGTTGCTAACACGGTCCTCACTTCAATTCTCTTCATCCCTTCTTCCGTTCAATTCTCTTCAGCCATTCTGCCGCTCGCACGCTGCTTTGTCGATTCTTTTCCATCCATCTTCCTCACTTGACGACCATTGTGTTTGCTAAGTTGTGATTGCAGGAGATTAAAAACCTCTATACCAAAATCCCCTCGCGGGATGACTTGGAGACATGATCTGCTCCTCTAATTCATAGCTGCGATTGCGAGTCCCATCGTCCGACGAGGACGCAGCACTGGCAGAAAAGGCGTAGGCGGAGGAAGTCCAGTCGCAGCGGTGGCGCCAGAGGTTCGCCGGTCTGAGAAGGATCTTCGCTCGAGTTATGGTGGCTACCATGGGGTGTCTCTTCAGCTGCTTTCGCACTCGGCACTCTAAACCTAGCAGCTCCGACGTCATGGTGAGGAGTTGATTTTTGTCGAATTCTTTTTGCTTTTTGAAATTTGCATGTTTTTGTAACTGGAAATGTTGTTCTGTCTTCATTTGGTGTATTGTGGTCATTTGTGTAAAGGGTTCTACTTCAGGACTAATGTTGAAGATATCAATTACAGTAGTCTTCAGTTCCACTTAGATTTATTTAAAAAGTATTCTTCTACATTTTAAAGTGTTGTTGACATTTGTTTTGTTTATTAGCAGTGTCAGAATGAAACAATTATTTGATTAAATTAAACCTATAAATTTAGAAGCTTAGGAAGGGCATTATTTGTTGTTGATGGAACATTCCTCAATATTTTATAGTCTTAGAAATCACCAGTTCCCATTTTTCAGGAAATTTACATCATTGTTTGGTTTGGAAGTGTAAATTTTCCTAAAATGAATTCTTTTTGCCAAAAGTTGACATGAATGTGTTGCCAAAATGAATTCTAATTTTTTAATGCGGAATAATCTCCATACATGCACATTTAATATGTTAATATATCCATAAGGGGAAGGTAATGCTAAAGTATATTATATGAATTGAAAATGCTAAAAAATTCCCTATGCTAAAGTATAGGGAGGCTACTATAATATGAACATAACTGAGTAACGTGATATTAATATAGAGCTAGCAACGTGAGTAACTTCATCAAAATGGATGCCTTGTTTGGACCGGTAGGTTATGTGTCTTGTTATACTCTTTGGATGATATTTTTTAATCTCTTTGCACTGTGTTTCGTTGGAACTTTAGGGTTTGCTGATCAATTGCTAATGATAGTTTCCAGTTAGGCCTGCATGTCTATGACTATTAAAAGTCATTGTATTTACTTTCTGATGCAGGACATACGGCTTGTTTACAAGATGTTTGCAACACTCTGCTTCATTTTTGTGTTCGTTAGTTCTGAAAATGAGCTTGATGTGCTGGATCTTATGCAAGGTATGCTAGACCCTTGAATTTGTCTGTTTAAATTTAGGTACATTTTTCATGATATGGTGATCACTTTTGAATTTTACTTCTATAATTCCTCACTTCATTTGTTACCTGTACAGTTCCTACAAAAATTGCCTGTAGTGACGAGCATATTCTTATTTTTGGACTTTTAAGCTTGTGCACCTGTCTTCTTGAAGAAATTGCATTGTTCGCTGAGCGACTGTATTAATTTTCAGTTTTCATGGGAACGATAGATAAGTGATTCCATAATGTGTGTGAGCTTTATATAGGTATTCAATTTTAACAAGGTATGTCTCCTTTTCTCTTTTTTCATTGAATGCTTGAAAAGTCTGTTTAATTTTATTTGAGAGATAGATCACATGACTACATATTCTGGAATCAAGAAGTTGTGATTAGTTTATTTGATATCCCAGTCTCACTATTCTTTCACGCCAAGTTGGATGCTCTCCTGACATTTTTATGATTTCCCTAATATTAATTTCATAGAAAATGTCTTGTTCAAGTTAGTTTAAAGAAATAACTATAATAGGGGAGGATTATACTTTTGGGGTTAAGGAGGTGAATATGACATCATATCTTTATGTCAATGAAGTACATTAGTAGATAATGCAAAACTTCTAATAAAGCTTGTGCACCCTCATTATTGCTCAGTCAGTTCTATGTTAAGTGTCATCTACTAAACTCATTTACCAAAGTTTTATCTGAAGGTGAAAAGGGAATAGTTCATGGATATAGAGGTTGTTGAGGTGCTCATTTTGAACTGAAAAGTGATAGTTCTTCATAACTTACAGCATGGACAGAAACGAGTAAAGTAAGGCCAACTTGATAATAGAACATTCAGTGACTTTGTTGAGAATCATTTTGACCTAGAATCATTTTCCCCTATGCTTTGAAGATGAATGCTTTATATTAATTTTCTTCCATTCTCCTTCAAAAATTCATACTGCTCTACATACCCGGTGATACAACCTTAAATTGAACTGATAAAAGCTTCAATTTCACACAGGAAGGAATCAGGTCTCTAGTTTAAACCTAACCAATGTTTTTTTTCTATACCCTGAATGTACAACAACCTTTTTTAAGATTTGTATTTCTAACTCTCTTCTCTCAAAATTTATTAAAGCTTTAAGGTAAAACAGATGTAGCTTATCTACAGCTTATAAAGATGGGGTGCGAAGTCTTTCTCTTCAAGATAATTTCCTTTATCTATTCAAGTATTGAAATGCCTTCATTTCTAGTATTAAGGTCTATAGCCTCTTTGAGGATTCATTTTAAATAGTACACTTTCAAAATATGTGTTCGCATTTGTGGAATGCTTGCTCCGGACCTAGATCCAAAGCTAACCCCGAGCCTATGATCGATCTTATCAACTGCGACGATGGATTTATTGCATCACATGTATAAGTCTAGGTATTCGATGTACTAATTTTATGTTTTTCTAATACTATTAACGAAGATTTTAATTTATCATAATATGTTCTTTTTGAATAAGAAACCCGCGGCTGATTTTTAAAAACTTTCTCATGAGTTGAAGCAACCTTTTCAATTGATTAATTGGTCTTGTCAAGTTTGTGGTTCTCTTGCCAACACAGCTACAAATGTATGTCTCCTTTGTTTTGATATCCTTTTTGGTAATTAAGTTATAGGAATATTACATTCGCTAAATGGATGGTTGCACACTTGATTCTGAAGAAGAAAAGAAAAGGGTTCCAAAATGCCTTGTTGCAATCAGATAAAAAAATGAGTGAGAGGCATTAAACTATTTGTCATGTGACTCGTGTTATCAAAGAAAATACTTAGGGATGCTGTGTACATTTACTGATGCTGCATCATTGTAAATAGTTATTATTGCTTGAACTCTCAGTCTTGTGGCTATATGCTTGTGGACAATTGTGTTAGTTAGCTATTTACCCAATGTTTTTATCGCTGAGTTATTCTTCATTTTAGAGTCTTATATTAGGTGTTTGATAACTGGTGTAAGAGAGAAACTATTGCAGAGGTTAAGCCTAAGGATTACAGATATCAACATACCTGTTGTGGCTTAATCAATTCAAACACTTGGAAACCTTGCAAGTGGATTGAGAAAGCATTTCTCCGGGAGCTCTCTTCCCATGTCAAAATGGGCAATGTGAGGTTTTAGTTAATAGTAGTTACATGATTTGTGAACGTAGTTGTTGCGACTGAAGTAATCCAAGCACTTGGAAACATTTGCTTGCATTTTTCTTTAATTTTAGACTCTTTTAGATCCCCTTGACCTTTAAATTCTATTTAAACTTGCCTTTGGATTCTCTCTTCATGCCTTTTCCTTTGTGTGCAAGTGTAAGTGTGTCTGGTGTGTTCGCGAGCCTTGTTATGTATAATTTTGTGAACATGACTAAGTTTTAGTCGGTTGCCTTCTTCGTTGATGGATTTACTGCTTTTAAGGCTCTATGAATATGAATGCATCCATCTTCGCAATGAATTTTTTGTTACTGTGTTTTAAACATGACCTTATTTGTCATTGCAATTTTGTTTTCTTGTAATTATTGTATGTATATTACTATTTGGGATGATTCACCTTTGAGTTAGAGAAGTTGTAATGAGAGGATTTGATGATCATGTTGGTATGATGTTCTCTGAATGGTTTGCCAGGATCCAACTTTTGTTTCTTAACAAGTGTTCATATGATTCAGTGACAATTGACTGTTTCTATTTTCTTGTGGCGTATGAATGTAGGATGGCAGTATTGCTTGGTTACTGTAATTCTGTCATTAATCTCGTAAATTTTTATCTAGGTGTACACCCTTGGATATGCTTCAAGTGCGCTCTTGTAGTTTAGGGATTCTTTTGCTGAAGTCTGTGCTGGCGACTCTAGCGGGAGTGAATTGGAGTGCGGATGGAGTCTTATTGTCAATGGAGTTGTCAACCTCGGCAACCAACTATGCCTAAACCTTGTATGATGAAATTTAGGGGGTTCAGTTCGTCGAGGTGAAGTTAGGGACTTCCATCTGTGTATTGTTGTGTGCTCTGTGTGTATTTCTAAACGATTGCATCTGGTCTGTGCATTTTGTGTATTGTTGTGTGTTTTTTGTGTATTTGTTTATTTTGGAGCTAAATTCTTTACCACGAAGTGTTCCCTTTTTCCTCTGACCTTTTCCCGTTTTCTTCATGTGTGATCAATTAAAATGGAATTTTTTCCACTTTGAACTTCGAAGAGATAATTATTTGTTCTGCTCTTGGCAGAAAAGTTGAAATAGAGCTGATTTCATTACCTGCTCTCGCACTAGACTTGAATGAAGATTTTTTCAAGAAACTTGGGGCTCTTAATGCACCTAATCTTTTCCCTCGCCTGTTACATTATCTAGGTCTGTTGATTTGACGTAGTTTTCATGTTTTGTAACGTAATGTGGCATTTTAGTACATTAACTAAGTTAGTTTTCTGTCTGATCTTGGTTGGCAAATTTACCATTCATGTTGCTTTCTGAAAACTTTGGAGCTAAATTTACGCTATTGATCAATAGGTCATTAGAACAATAGACACTTAATGCAATTACTTTCTCTTATGAATTGCAGGCATATCGGATAGTTTTGATCAATAAATATATGGTGCTTCTGGTCATTCAGATTATGGAATGATCACTCTTCTAGCAGTTGACAATATTAGTGGTCTTCAGTTATGTAATTATATTCGACAATAATGATTATGACTAGCGATATCCAGTGACAAATTTCAATTCTATGTATTTCTCAATGTCAACAGGTTTGTAGGGAAAAGTATGAGCAACCTCGGGTCTGGGAAGATGTTCACTATTTGAGCGGGTTAGTTTCCGGTTCCTTTTAGCATCTTTCATCTTCTGCTCTGTCATACCCCTTTTATAACCCAACTTATTCATCGCATAATAATGATTGTATAATCTTCCTACAACTATCTTATAAATATTATTCTGCAGGACTTTTATAGTTAATATTGGAGATGTGATGGAGAGATGGACAAATTACTTATTCAGGTAATGTCATTTTCCGTTCAATTAAAACAGAACTGATGGTAATTTATGTGAGTTTTACATTTGTGCCATTGATTTTTTTCCATTCAACTTGTAGGTCTACATTGCACAGAGTGCTGCCACCGGGAAGAGAGCGCTACTCGGTAAAGAATAAAGATATTGTATGGCCCTTTTTTCATTTTTGTCCTTTGAATTTCTTTGTGTATATTTGTATATGTGTTGGATCTTCTAATTTAAGATTCTTTCACGTTTGCTGATTGATTATCCATTGTGATGTTGGTTCTGCAAATTTCTTTGGTGTAAATAAGTAGGTTGGTTGTTGTCATGTTTGGATGGTTTTATGCTTACTGATTGTTTGAGTTGTCTATGGTAAGTGTAGAAGAAGGGGGCAGCATCATCCATGGAAATATTGTTTGTACAATTACCACGTTGCAGAGATAAGCTGCAGATTGAACTGAGATCAGATTTATTTGTTGCTAGAAAAGATGAAGTGGTCATTCATACTCAGAGGTTTGAAGCTTTTGTTGTTATTCAGCTTCAATTTGGTACACGTAGTCATAGGACTCATAGCATTCTTGCATGAGTTTATGAGTAGCTGATGTTAGCTTGCTTTTACTCTTACATAGCTCTATACCAGTATATTATTTGATTGGTTGCCGATACGAATATATGTTCTTTGCTCAATAGGTTTGAAGTCCTTGGTTACCACAATGAAATTGACACCTGGTTTAGCAATGCCATTGGTCGTCCTTATACTTTATTAAGGAGCTCTAGGCCACAATGCTACAGCTACTTCGATAATATTTGACCTCAGGGTTGCGTAGAGATTTTACGACCAAAAATGGATTTTGCAAATGAAGCACATCTTTTGCTGATTTATGAGGAAAGTGTCATTGACTTGAATAAAAGATTAATCGCAAGTTAATCGCAAGTATGTTGAATAAATTGACATCCTCTTGGGATATATCAATCTTCAATTTCTCAAAATTACTAATTTACTTCATTCATAATAGTGTATTTCATTGAACTGAATATAGTCTATTGTATTGCTCAATGTTTGATCATTAGAACTGCAGAAGGGCGTTTATGGGCATTTGATTCAAATTGATGCATCAAGGTTTTGTCCCAACCTTGTAGTAACAGGTGGAGAAACATATGCACAAGATGAATGGACAGGTCTCAGAATTGGAGGTAAAAAGTTCATTCTAAGTTTCTGGTTCCCATTTTTTACTGCAGTTATGAATAACAGCTATTGAACATTGGAATTGAACCATTTAGCTTGTTTCAAATAACTGAAGACTACACCTTTTCATGTAGTCATTGGGTGGATGCAATCGATGCCATATGATTAATTTAAGTTTGGATGGTGGAGTGGTGCAAAGGTCAACGGAACCATTGTCTACGTTAGTTGCCTATCGGAGAATAAAGGTGGGTAGAAAATTGTGAGATGAAGAAACTGGCATAAGTTGTGTTTGATGTTTGGTTCTTGTTGTTGTGACAGGGAAAGATATTATTCGGTGTATTGTTGAGGTACGAGGATAGTGGAAATGACTCGGATGATGTATGGATTGAGTCTACACCAGAGGACGCTATAATTAAATGAAGTGCATGGACGGATTTTTATGCGGTGAGTCTCTGACAGTACCACCAGATAACCTGGCCAAGTGTCACAGCTATGCCACCAAA
>JAULKK010323332.1:0-11272 GCA_032355705.1 Rubia peregrina | reverse complement strand
GACGTAGGTGGATTTCACCGAACTGCGTAACCAAGTCGTGTGTCTTGCGTGATTTACTTATTTTACGTACTTGGTTATGACTACGTTGAAACATAGGCAGAACGTAGATTTAATAGTTAAATGCATAAATGGTAAAATCAGTTTTTCAAGCCTCACTGCGGATTGTGGCAGCTTTGAAGTGTCCCCCATTATGGATACATGTCCGCCCGTTTGTCTCATATCTATGAACATTAAAATTTATATTTATTGTCGACCCTTGAACTCAATTAATCAAAGTGATTTTAAAAAGTTAAAATTAATGAAATAAATTGCAATTAAATTGAAAAACAGAAAGATGTAAGGTTTTACTTCCAAGTAGCAAGTACCCACCATAATACAAATTGAAGAGCTCTTCCAACATGCGGCATGTCCTCAAATTTTGAACAGTCCATTGTATTTGTATTTTTTCACTCATATACTGGAATGGTTAAATTAGACACTGGATTTTTAATAAAGTAATTTTTAAGTTAAATATAAAATATTTTACATTCAAACACACATTATTACATGTTTTACCATATGAAATACAACATTTAAATAAAAAAAATAAGTTTTTAAGTTTAAAAAGTAAAGTGAATTATCCATTAATTTATGGACGGACCACATTTTCTTAAACTTCCCTAGCTATGATGTAAGCAGGGACCAAACCAGTAATTTTATAAAGTCTGATCATTCATTCATTGTAATTATTGAAGAAAAAAATCACAAATAAAATCTTAGGAAAGGTAATCTATTCATAACCCTTAGCACATATCACTTTATTTTGTATTAGAAAATTATATATATAAATTTAAATATTGTATTATATAAGTTAAACATGTATGAGTTACAAAGTCTGATCATTCATAATATACTATTAGAATAGAATTAAAGTATAACTAGGTTGTTTAAGGAATAAGCAAAAACTGCAAAACTGTGGTAATACAACAACTATAAATACTGATTATATTCTGATTCTATTCGAATACATACGAAGCTTTTAGAGTTACTCCCCACTATAAATTGTTTAATTATTTTTTGGGATTCAAACTTTGTAAACTATGATCGTACATATAAATTAATCTATATGTAATAAAAATATCATGTGAGATATTGTTATATTCATATTAATGTCTATTTTTTAAATATCAATATTTTATGCGACACTATTATAGGCAACTAGAGATATTTACGGTCAAACATGCTCATTGAAGACATTAAAAAATAAGTAAGCAATTTATAGTGGGACGGAGGGAGGGAGTATGTAAGTATTCCAAGAGTTAGGGCATGTGCAGTGGTAGTCTCTTAATAAGAGACCACCCAAAAGGCTCTTGGTAAGAGGTCGATCAAGAGCCTGTGTTGTCAGCACAAAAGCTGAACAGCGTCAGCCCACATGCTTGTTTTCCATTGTTTTCTTGTTTTTCCATTTGTTTTCTTGCTTAACAGTTTGTTTTCCATTGTTTCTTGTTTTTCATTTTAAACTTGTATTCTGTTAGTAATAATTGGTTAGACTAGATCAATATTTCAGTTTTCTGTTTGTAATAATTGGTCAGACTAGATCAATATTTTAATTGCCAAATTATATATATTGGTCGGACTAGATCAAATTTTAATTTTTAAATAGCTTATGTAATTTTTCTAGTCGTTATAATTGGTTTTTACTAATGTAATATTTTATTTATGAATTCCGTTCAAAAAAATTCTCTTATCATTTATTTTTTTCTTTTTTTTCAGGAACTAATATTGTTGGAACTAAAAACGAAATTTAGTTAATTTTTAGCAACGAAATGTGATTTAAAAAAGAATCAAAAATAATTATTTAATGTTTTTGGAAAACGAAATTCATTTTACATATTATAATTTATTCTTAAATTTGACATTCAACTTATTTTGGGTGACTAAATTTATTTAGATTAAATGTTAATAATAAAATTAATGAGTAAAATAGAGAAAATCAAGTAGAGTCTATGAATAGTACAGATTGGTCTCTTACCACCGTGGAGGGAAAAATGGTGGTCTCTTGAATGACTTCTTAAGGTGAGGTGGAAGAGAATTTTTTTAAAAAATTAATATTTTTAATTGGTAAGAGATCACTAGCGATCTCTACCACTGCACTTGGCCTTTAACTGGTTGCCGCTGGAAAGGGAAAGTACTGTTGAAGCTGTCTGCATCTGCGTCTGCGTCTGCATTTGCATGTCAACCTATGGTTTCTCGGTGAAGCAATCCAGTGGAATCTGAATGTGCGGAATCTTCAACATTAATTTGAGTGTTTTCGCAGCCATTGTCCACTAGCTAGAACTTAGGGTGTATGTAACGGTGAGAGACTGAGAATTATTTGCGGACATATTAATATATTATATTTTGTCCAAGACTTGACCCAGCAACTAGTGGAGTAAACGGCGAAATTTCTCAACTTCATGACCCCATCATTCCAACATCAGATGAGGTAAATCATGGAACATTTGATCAGGAAGTTAACCACTTGACCGATCACGTGAGTGTTGACCCATGAAATTAATATATGCACTAGTATTGCAAAATTGGTGTGCCAACGACATTTAAATCTGATGTTGCGTGTCGGTGTAAAACGATCGTTTCTTGCTTCGTCGTGTAATTGGACAGCCATTGCATACATGGTTGTTGGAGGAACTGTTTTATAATTTATTATCGAGTTATGATTACATTGTAATACTTCCAAGATCTGTTCCGAAGTTGGAATTTACCTCAAAAGTAATTTAAAAATCTAGACTTAGTTGGTTTGTTGAAATCAGAAAAATCATATCGACCATATCGTCTCCATCTGATAGACATTCACATTCAACCCAACACAACCACCGTCATCCTCATCTCTTACACTCACATCAATCTCTCCTACATTCAAATCCATAATAACAAATGATGCGGTTGACCCTTTTCGAATCTTGATAGTGGCCAGAATCAGCTCAGAGCGAGTTCATACCATGCAATTTGTTAATAATAGTTAGCTGTGAGAGGCTAACATTTATTTGCGGACATATTAATATATTATATTTTGTCCAAGACTTGACACATGCAATTTTTATATGCACAAATGTAGGAATGGTGTATTAATGACAGTTAAATATGATGTTTCATGGTGGTTTCGAACGATCGTTTCTGGCATCGTTGTGTAATTGGACGACCATTGCACTGTTGTTGAAGAACCGTCTTAAAAGTGTTTTGAGTTATGACTACATTTTAATACTTCCGAGAAAGTGCCTGCCGGCCTAAAGAAATAGGGACATGAAGCAAATTGAAATTTTTGGGCTCAGATATAGTATTTAAGGTATGTAATATTTGTAAAATGGGGTGTCAAATGAAAAGGAAAAGAACATTGTTGAATAAAATAATTAGGGCTTGTAATTTTTCCTATTTTTTTCTTAATACACAATAAAAATATTTTTAAAATGAGGCCTCTATATAATTAATAAATTGGAGGGCCAAAGGAAAATATTTCAGTTGTCTCACCTATAAGGTCACTCCTGTTCCGAGATCAATTCCGAGGACGGAAATTACCTCAAAAGTTAGTTTTAAAAAAACTGGACCTACTTGGTATATCAAAATTAGAAAACTCAGATCGGCCATATCGTCCCCATCTTCATATCGATATAGACTGATATTCATGTTCAACACTACCACCACCACCACCATCATCTCTTACACTCTAATGAGACATGTTTTTTAATGTTTTCTTAGCACAATTAACACCCCTTCTTACATTGTTTTTGTTGATATGCCTTGAATATGTATTAGCCGCTTCGATAGGTTGGTACGGGGGCCTTGCTGCCTGGCCTGGGCTGTTATTGGCATTCTGTCTTCTGTTCTGGTTTGGGCCAAAATATTTTTGGCCTCAAAGACGTTAGGGTTTAAGGTGGAGATGTCTATATATAGTGTCTCGTCCTTTTATTTTAACTCTAAGAGATATAGGATTGGTAGAGAGTAGGAAATCTGTAATTCTGTTCTTTCTCTCTAGTGGAATCCGATCTTGGTCGACCGTGGATGTAGCTAATTGGTGAACCACGTAAATTCTCGGTGTTTTGTCATTCGCTTTATTTTCTTTGCTTGTTCTTTCTCGGGTATCCCGCACAACAGTTTTGTTGGTGGTCAGTTGGATTATTAGTTGTTTTACATGATAAGGAGTTAGAATTATCTATTTTGGTTATTTGCCCCTAACATACCTACTCTATGGGCATTTATATTCTAATATATTTACCTCTATAAGTTGGTCAAATTATACTTGTGGTGAGATGTCAAATGCATGTATTTTCCAAAATATTTAACATCTCTTTCGTTATCTTTTTATTGGAAGATTGCTAGATTTAGGTAGGTTTACATCATAAGCGGTTTGGATAACTGTTTTCAATTTTATAATCTAAATCCTTCATTATGTAATCTATTTTGAGTCTAATGGATTTTTTGTCCTTACGAGCATCTAGATTCCTTTTTATGAGCTTAATTTGTAGAATGCTCGTAAGCACTTCTGAGTATTTTAGTTAAAGGTCATTCACAAGGATGGTAGAAGACTGAAGGCCATGAGTCAAAACGTGGTAGAAGATAGAAGGGTCGAAGAAGGAAGAGAAAGAAGCGGATGAATTGTGATCTGGAAGTTTGAACCAAGTTCTGGGAACGATATGAGAATAACCAGCTTTTGAGAGTGGTGTCATTGGATGTGTCTTCTCGAGCGCTATTAAATCGACTACAAGAACTCCCAAATTGGATCAACGATTCACCCCAATTTTTTAAAATGAGCACCGAGTTTACCTGTGCTCATTTTTTATTTTAAAAAATAAATAAATCAAAATATTTATTAAAACACAAAAAATACACTAAAATATAGAAAGAAACCCGTGAATTGAATTAGGGAATACTCAACACTACTATTCAACTAATGTAGTTAAAACTAACTCGTATCTATCTACACTAATTTAAAAAAAACATGTTTTTGTGTAAACTCTCAATACCACCAACTCATTAGTGAAGCTCTCTTGAGTTACTCGAGACCTCTAGTGGAAAGATTCACTACAGGTTTACATTCTTCCACACAACATTGTCGCCAAAAAGAAGTGCATCTGCTGCAGAGTTAAAATCTTGAGAGAACGGCCATTTACACCTTCCGTACAAGAATGATAAACGAAAGTCAAATAAGATGGAACAAACACTAATGTCTGTACATACATTGCATTAGGATGATACGACAAATTTACAATGAAAATGGATGTACACACGCTGTATTAGGGTGCATTTTATCTAACTACAAAATTAACTACTAATCTAGAGTATCTATATATCTCTAAACTATAAAAGCGAGAATCCCCCAGTGAACAGTGCCGTTTTCGTCGACCGAAATTAGTTTCTTTTCCATTTTTCTTTTCCTTCCTTTTTCCTCTTCTTTTTCTGGAGATTGTCCTTTTCTCCTCCTTCTTCCTTCGCTTCCACATCCACAGCCACCAATCATCACCCCCATCTTTCCTTACCTTACCTTTCTACGTATCCTCCCCTCCATTCCTCATCGCCACAGCCGTGTTCCTCCTCCGGTCGTGTGACCCCGAGATCTCTATCGAGCGCCTCCGCCTCCACCACCTCCACATCCACCGCTTCCCGGTGTCGTCCCTCGACATAACCCTAGCCGCCACCGTGAAGATCTCCAACCGCGATTATTTCTCCATTGACTACGATTCCCTCGTCGTCGCGATCGGGTACCACGGGAAGCAGCTGGGCTTCGTCACGTCGGAACACGGCCACGTGATTGCGAGGGGCTCGTCGTACGCGAATGCCACGCTCCAGCTTCAGCGCGTGGAGGTGGTTTCCGATGTGATTCAGTTAATACGCGATCTGACGAGGGGGCAGATTACGTTCGATACGGTTACGGAGATTCATGGTCAGCTCGGGCTGCACATCTTGAAGATTCCTCTTTCGGTAATTTTTAGTAAAGCTTGAATCTTCACTTTGCAGTAAAATCATTAAGTTAATTTGTTTGAATTCAGCTGAAATAGGAGCAGTTAGGTTTTATAGAGGGTAATTTCCGGTTAGCTGGTTTCCGAGTATCATATGCTCCATAAATGATCATATTGTGTCAATCGGATTGTTGTGTCAGAAATTGAAATGAATCAGAGAAAGCTAAAAGAGAATGCCAAAGTTTTACTGGTTGAAGCAGATGATTAAACTCACCATCTTATTACTGCAATCCACCTACAAAGGTATGTTTTTTTAGTGTGTGTGTGTGTGTGTTTATGGATGGTTTTTTTGGTGAGCTTGATTTTGGTACTCCGTTGTGATTACTGAAGCTTTGTGCTGCCTTTGTGTACTTGGTATGGTTTTTTACCTTTTTAAAAAAGACTTCCTTATACTAATGGTTTTTGATGCGTAAGTACGAAATGTATGCATCCTTGGATGTATTCTACATGTCTGCTGTTTTATGCGTACTATAGAGAGTTCATGAACTCAATTCGTTGCATTTTGTACTTCTGGACGTCTGAGCTGGATCACTGACATGGTTGTATCTTTTAGGGAGATCGGTCTTGCAAACTCGAACAAAGGTTGAAAGGTAGAGAAACATGGCTACTACTGCTGCAGCTTGTGCTGTAAGAGCAACCAGTGACATGCTGATTGGTGCAGACTGGGCAATCAATATTGAGCTATGTGATATTATTAACATGAATCCTGGGTAACTTTCCATAATTCTCATCATATTTTGTTGCACATTTTACATTAATTTGCTTTAGTGCAATTTTACTTCTTTTAAGGAAATGATGTTCTGATATCCACGTTTAATCAAATGCATTTCTTTTTACACTTGGTCTTATATTTTGAAGATGCTCCTTGTAGAGAATGAATTCTCAAGATAAGCTTCTATAGGATGGTTTAGCAATTTTGTACTCGTATGTGGTTATTTCTTTATTTTTTAAAATCATTTTTCGGTTTCCATGGTAGCATACAAGGTGTTTGATAATTTGTTTGAGAAGTTCATTAGATTTTCCCCATCTTTTGGTTTCAGTTTCATCTTACTGAAATGACTACTACTGAATTAGAACTTGATGAAAATACTGACTTTGATTGTGTTATGCTGGGAACTGTATGCAGCTTCTTTTTATGGCTTTATGGCTGTTTTGCAGCTTTGTGACGCTCGCCAGAATGACTGATGAAAGAACAAATCAGTATATTGAAGGAAAATATGGCAAAATCGGAGTTGATTGGTTGGTAACCAAATCTTTTGCTCATTTTACCGAAGTTGATTTTATAAGTACATTAAGGTTTATATAATCGAATGCTTTAATTATTATGTTTTGTTTTTCATAGGAAAATTTCCTGAAACAACAGCTTATGCCAATGAATTGCACTGGTCAAGTAATGGCACCCAACTCGGTATGTATTTCTACATTTGTTGGGAATGAATTGAGTAGGTTTTCGCGTGTGTTTTGTCGAGTGAAATTAGAGCGATACAAAAGTAATGGAAAAGTGGCGGGACAGTTATTTTCATAACTGTTGATACAAATGTCAAGGGCGATCAACACTGTGTGCAATCATTTCTTCAAGCACCTTCTCTGCACCTCCATAACTTTCGGCCACCGTATCTCCCCTCCGGCCATCCTTTTCTCGGATAGACGACGATTTCTCGGACGTATTTCAACGGCTGCAGCTTTTTCAACAGCACCACCGCCTTCTTCTTCTTCGTTCGAGACTTCGGCTAGCGAATCGTTCAAGACATTGTTAGGTTTCTTGAAGTCTGTTCTACTTGCATAAATGGTTGAATATTTTTGACAAATATTGTACTCTTAATAGTTGTTTGATGTTGCCTTCATTTCATCACTTTCTTACTCTGGATTGATTTCAACAGTTGCTTCAAGCATGCATCGTTCTGCTATACTCCCCAACAGGTATTCTTTATTTTACATATGCATACATCTTTGCTTTTTTATATTTCTGCCTTCTCCCATTTAAATTGCCTTCGTCATTCACCATCCATCCGTACTTTATGCTCTGCTTCTGATGCTAGCATTAGTTTTTTAAATAGGACTTCATATTTACAAAAGCTTTCCACACTTCACATGTTCATCTCCACGACTGCTGACCATGTGCCTTCTCTCTATGTTAGCCTCACAGAGGACAAATGCACCACGCTGGAGAGTTTACAGCCAAATGTGGTTGACTAGTTCGTTAAAGTATTTGTTTCTGAAAAAACTCCTGTCCGCATAACCAGATGGGGAAGGTCACAACAACTTCTTGTGGTTAAGGATGAACAGGTACATAGTCCTACTTACTGTATGAATTTAATAAGCTAACTTTTTACGCTAACATGGTCGTACAGATGACGTGCTCAGGTTTTTCTACAGAAGGGAACCCTGTAGTCCAGTTATACATTCAGCATGAATTTGTGTTCGATACTGTGATGATAATGTGAACCTTCTTTCTTAGATGTTGGAGTACTAATGAATGATGATTTTTCCGCTTTGTGGCTGTTGCAGCTTCATTTTTGCTTTGCTAGCTTGATTATTAGCTTATATTAATAAGTTGATACTGTCGTTTTACATTTTGTAGGATCCGGAGGGATGTTTTATATGTGACATTCATTCAGACAGGGATCAACACCGGTATTAGCATTGAAGTGATCTTGCTGGCTGGGCAGTGCCTCCAGGTATAACTTATAGTATGTACTTATCAACTTGATTCTTCTGTACTCTATTGAAAGTTAAGGGTAGTTATCAATGATCGGTGAAACCCCCAAAGCTTCTAGATTCATTTTGTAGATTATCAATCTTTTTTGTTTTGCCTACGTTGCTTTCTGAGGTTGATCTTAATGGTGGAAAATATAGGTATTTGTGAGAGGAAATTCTATAAAAGCTTACTTTTCATTATCTGAGATTATTATATTTGTTAACTGATCAGGTTATTGTTTTGGCTACCTTGCTTTCTGAGGTCGATCTTAGTGGTGGAAAATATAGGTATTTGTGATAGGAAATTGTGTAAAAATTTACTTTTCATTATCTGAGATTATTATTAGATTTGTTAACTGATTAAGTTATTGTTTTGGCTACCTTGCTTTCTGAGGTTGACCTTAGTGGCAAAAAAGATAGGTATTTGTGAGAAGAAATTGTGTAAAAGCTTACCTTTTATTATCTGAGATTATTATATTTGTTAACTGATTAGGTTATGATTCAGCTGTTAACCTAAGAAAGCTCGAGTTTAGAGCACAGTGAAGCGGGAAGTAGGAAAAGTGGAGTGACATTTTACTTGTTTTTAAGGTATAGAGAAAGCTAGCATAATTCTTCGGTCTGTTTTCACATATGGTTTCTTTGTTATTGATATATCAAGATGAATAAATGTGTTAATGTCCACTTATTTGACACCAGTTTCTCCTTTTTATTTTTTGCACCAGCTCATGTACTAGAATGTTTATCCACACGGATTAATAAAACTGTATGAATTCATAGCAATGGTGACCTGCGTGACGATTCTTCTCTCTCAACTTCCAACTTTCCACTCCCTCGGGCACCTCAATCTCGCCTCTCTTTTTCTCAGTTTGGGCTATACATTCCTTGTAGTCGGTGCTTGTATACACGCCGGTTAGTGACTGATGCTCCCTGCTTGTTTTTGAATGCTCTCGACATATTGGTAGTGATCTAAGCTATTTCAGAATTCTGCAGGTTTATCCAAGAACGCGCCTTCTAGGGACTATTCTCTACAAGGTTCATCAGTGTCGAAGACTTTGAATGCCTTCACCTCTATATCAATCCTGGCTTCCATTTATGGAAATGGGATACAAGGCAAATGATCGTGAATCACAAGTTCTCGTTATGATTTAGGATATAGTGGTTGGTTTTTATGGTATTAGTACTTAATTAAACTGCACCAAAGTTGTTGTGAAGGTAGGAAAACAATTCTTGACGAACTAATCTTGAGTTCATTTGGTTATTATCCTAGGATCCTCAAGCAACTAATATAATTATTAACCCTGGATTGGCATTTGGAACTGGAGATCATCCCACAACTAAGTTGTGTCTACACCTTTTGCATATCATCATTAAAAGAGGAGAGTATTTCTTGGATTACGGCACGGGGTCTGGCATTCTTGCTATAGCAGTACTTAAGGTACTTACATTCCTTTTCATAAGATCTTAGTAACACTCAAGAGTTTAATCATTGACATTTGAAAAGTTCTAACGTTTGTTGAGAACTGCAGTTTGGTGCATCTTCTTCAACTGGAGTGGATATAGATCCTCAGGCAATCGCAGCCACTAGATGTAATGGTGCTTTGAACAGCATACCACCTGAAAAACACACTCTTGCTTCTAAAGGATATTGGGTGATTTGACCCAAGTTCTAATAGCCCGCGCACCGCGCGGGCTGTAGAATCCTAGTGTAATACAAATTGATAAGCATGAGTTGATTGTACAAATTAGTTGATTTTGTTACGGATTACGAAAGCGACTTCACATTAGTTTCATCAGTTTTTTTCTTTAATTAATTAACATATTTCCTTTTCTTTATTTATATTAATTTAAGCACTTGTCCATTTTGTTTTAAAGGTTATATTATCATTTCAATTATTTAGATATGGATATGAAACTCATTTGATGGATGAGAGTGGAATGATCACAACTATTTTTTGTTAAAATGCTGAAAATATATTAGATCTCACCACTAAACAAGCAATGGATGGAACTACTCAAATTTAATAAATTCATGAAATAATTTGTGCTTTACATTTGTAATATACTTACCAATTGTATCTAAATTTTCATTTGTGAATAGGATTATATCGAAAACTGCAATAATGAAATTCTGAATATTCAATATGCAGTTCAAGTAAAGCTGCTAGAGAAAAAGTGAAATTGTATCAAAATATACCACCGTATATTTTGGTGACAAGACTGAAATTGAAGAAGAAGACAACATGTCGTATTAGAAGATAATGTTCTGATTAATCAAGTTTATGATACAATGAAAGATTCCAAAGGGACAATCTTAAACCAATTTGCTACTACTCACAATTTTTTAGTTTGTGTTTTTATGACAAAGTCCTAAATTCAAGATGAAGAAATAAGAAGGTGTCAATATTTGAAAGTGAAGATGATGAACAATCGAAATCAATCACAGGAAAGATAATATATACTAGATAATTTATTTATTATCGATGAATCGAGTCCGTAGTTCGCTATATTTCTCTATTTATTACCCTAAATAATATAGGGAATACTTTTATTGCACAAGTTCATTTTATTTTCTATTAATTTGATAA
>JAULKK010323322.1:0-11274 GCA_032355705.1 Rubia peregrina | reverse complement strand
AAAATACAGGGTGTGATATAGCAACACCCCATAGTCTATCGCAGCAACAAGTGGGAAGTTTATACTCTACTCCCTGTGTCCTACCGTTATTAGCATGTTTATTTTTTCCAAACTGAATTTAATATACTTTGATTATAAATATAAATAAATATATTTATAATAAATATACCATGTGATATATTGTTATATTCACTTCAATATCTATTTTCTAAATATCAATTTTTTATGCAGAATTGTTATACATACTCCCTCCGGCCCACCAAGAAGTTTCGAATATTTTTTTGCACAAATTTTAAGTCAAGTCTATGTGACATTTTTTTTAATGTGTGATGACACTGGGCTCATATAAATCAAACGAAAGAAAGAGTTACGGCCACATATTTGTGCCTAAATGTAGAAAGTTTAGAAATAGAAAATTGTTAGTTGAATGAACAAAAAAGGAACAGTGGAACGAAGGTAATATGTAATTAGCGATATTGATGGTCAAACGTAATCATTGAAAATCGTGAAAAAACAAACATCATACTTTCTTTGTAATTTTCAATTATGAGAACGTTTAGTCGTTGTGGATTTCGACCTAGCAATGTCGTAAGGCTAATGAATTTCGGTCCAGTCATCATACATATCAAGATATTATCACATGAAATTTGTTAGATTTATTATAATATACATTTGAAAATATTAACTTTTATAAATTTTAGTTGTATTTAACTCAAAGTTATTAATGGTCAAATAATTTTGAGTTAAAAGGACACTATATTTCTCAATTATATATTTTTCTATGCTTGCATCGAGAATATAAAATAGACTAATTCTAAGTCAAAAGATCGAGAAACTCAACGTTAATAGTTTTGAATAACGTCTTCTTTTTATATTACATATAGAATGTGATTAAAATCAAAACTAAAGTGTGCAGCTTTAACCGTAACAGAATGAGTACTACCATTTAGATTCATGACTTTTTTTAAATGCCTTAATCATTCTACTGTTACCCTCATCATCCTTGCATTGACATATTTTGAAGACTGCCTTTTCCCCCATTATTCCCACTTAATTTGCAACTGGAAATGAAATCAAAAAGTAGAATGCAATCTAAGATACTATTCAAAAGAAGAAGAAGAAAGAGAGGAGCGCACACCCTCACAAGGCGTGAAGTAATGAGTGAGGATGAATCCTCCACACCCTTCCTTCATTCTTCATGTACTTCAACTATCCGCTTTCACTTTGGGACCCACATATTCATAACTGTTAATTAAGCTACCATGTCCACCTGAATTGTATTTACCAATGCTAAGTTGAATTTATCGATACTGAGTTGAGTTTATTGTCGGTGAAACGTATTGAAAATTAAGCTGATTTGATGTTGATTGAGTCTGTTGGTGTTGAGTTAAGTGTGTGGGGTTGGGATGTGCAGAATACAAACCCAGCTGGACAAGGCATAAGTTGTTTCAAATGAAGCAAAATTTATAATTTAACTTCAAATGAAGCAAAATTTATAATTTAACTTTATTATAGATGAAGTAATAGTGATCTTGTCACCAACCTTTGAACCACACACATGGACAATATTCTTACTTTAGAAAATTAGAAAACATAGATGTTGAATATGATATAAAGGGAAAGCGTCCAGAATATCATTTGTGTTGCAAGTTACGTGTACATTTGGAGGAAGTAACCGAAAAATGGGGCCATTTCTCCAACTTTTGCGTAGTGGTCAAACAACAAAAACCAAACAAGTCGGCTCACAAGAAGAATGAGCATCAGGTTTCAAAATTTGACCATCACCTTTGATAACTACTACTACTCATCTGGAAAAATTTTGTATGTTGGAAAATAAATTTGTTGGTGTTTGCATTTTTTTAGTCAAATTATTTCTCAAACATATACTTACGTACTCCTTATTAAGGAGTGATCAACCACATTTCTCATTTAAAAAAACACGCTTAAGAAAACATGTTTGTGAATCTTCTAAGATGCTAAAATGATGATAACTGTTCGGAGTAATATGGGGGGGAAATTACTAACATATACGATCTTGGATTGAAAAAGTTCTAAATTCTAGAAGAAATCAACTAGCTCCATTAGAGCAGTTTAAAGAAAGGAAACAATTTGGTAAAGTGAAAACCGAAGAAAACAGAGTTGATTTGCAAAACTAACTCTGTTGTTACACATTTTACATGCTTTATATACAAAATAAAAGCTGAGTTAATTAACAAACTAACTGCTAGTTGATTTACTAACTAGCCGTTATAACCATCAAACTGGAACCAGATTTAACATCAACCGAACCGGGTTTAGCATCAGTCCATCCGAACATCAATCCAATCTAAGCTGAGCTGAAAAACTTATATTTCATCAACCCCCTTAAGGTGTATTTGGGCAGTAAGGACAAACCCAACTTGCCAAGAAATAGAAGAAACTGTGGAGAAGCCAAATGTTTAGTGAAGAAATCAGCTAACTGTAGCTTGGTGGACAGATATTGAGGATCATTAAAACCAACAAGGTATTGATTTCTCACAACATGACAATCCAGCTCAACATGCTTTGTTCTCTCATGAAAAAACGGATTAGAAGTGATATGAAGTGCAGCCTGATTATCACATCTAAGGGGAATCAGTTTAGGTATCTGAAAAAACAAATCATTCAGTAGATAAGAGAGCCATTGGAGTTCTCTAGTGACTCCAACCATGCTCCTATATTCAGCTTCTGCAAAACTACAAGAAACAGTTGTCTGTTTCTTCGTTTTCTAGGAAATCAAAGAAGTCCCAAGAAGCACGCAATAACCAGTGAGTGATCTTCTAGATGTCTTGCAAGTTGCCCAGTAGGCATCAGAATATCCATGCAACATTGAATGAGAATCAACAGAGTAAAAAATACCAAGAGAAAGATTACCAGCAAGGTATTTGAGGATATGAAGAGCTGCCTTGAACTGAGGTTCAGTGGGAGCTTGGACAAACTAGCTGAGATATTGTACATCATGACTTACATCAGGCCTGGATCAGACAATAGAGGAGTCTTGTCTTCTGAAAGATGAGTTCCAGGTGGTAATGGAGTAGCTGCAGGCTTAGAGTTGATCAAACTAGTTTGTTGAAGTAAATCAACAATATACTTATGTTGATGCAAAAGAATCTCTGTCAATTTCAATACCCAAAAAGAACTTAGCATACCCTAAGTCTTTAATTGAGAACTCTTGATGCAGAAACATTTTAACCTCTTCAATATCTTGATCAAAACTTCATGTGATCGTAACATCATCCACATAAACCAAGAGGACCAGAAACCTGTGATTATCATGAAGAACAAACAAACAAACATGGATCATGTGGTGATTGCTGAAATCCATATTTGCGAAGTGTGGAAGATAACACTTGATTCCATTGTCTGATGGCTTGTTTAAGGCCTTATAGTGACTTTCTAAGTAGACATTTATGATGTGGGGATGAAACATGGTAACGTGGAGGAGGATGCATGTATACTTCTTCATCCAAAGAATCGTGTAGAAAAGCATTGTTAACATCTAGCTTATGTAGGTTCCATCATCTAGAAGCTGCCATAGCAAAAAATACTTTGACTGTAACTACCTTATCCACTGGTGAGAAAACTTCAGTATAGTCTTCTCCTTGTTTCTGTGCATAGCCTTTAGCCACCAATCTTGCCTTGAACCTCTCAATGGAGCCATCTGGATTATGCTTGATTTTGCATACCCATCTGCATCTCACGGCCTTCTTTCCAGCAGGCATCTGGACAACTTCCCAGGTCTTGTTTTGTTCTAGAGCATTAAGCTATTTCTGCATAGTAAGAATCCAGTCACCATGAAGGCATGTTTGCTGATATGAATCAGGTCCAGTAATCTGTTCAAGAGGTTCAGTAATGAATGCATGATTAACCACAAAATCATTCATCTAGATAGGTCTATGTCTCACTCTAGTGGGAAAAATATGCACTGGTTTAGGTTCAGGAACAAAGGCATTATCATGTGGTGCAGATTCATGCTCAGAAGAAAACTGAGTATGATCATGCCTTGGTTGTTAAGGAGTAGCTGATATATCAGGTAAATTGTCAGAGGAGATGGTCAGCTCATTTAAATCAAGATCAGCTATAGGAATAGGAAGACAAGAGTCCTTGGAATGTGACACATTTCTATAAGGAAAAATGTGTTCATAAAAAATTACATCCCTGGAATGGAACACTCTCTTCTCTGTCAAATCATACCATAAGAATAACCAATAAACACTTCTTTCCTTGCTCTAGCATCAAATTTTTGACTTAATTGGATCAATGTTAGTGGCATAACAAGCATAACCAAATACTCTTAACTGCTGTAAATAAGGTACTTTGTGAAATAATACCTCATAAGGAGTTTTCCACTCAAGTACAGTACTAGGCAGTCTATTAATCAAATATGTTGCGGTCAATACAGCTTCCCCCCATAATTTGATTGGCAATGAAGCCTGAAACAACAGAGCTCTTGCCAACTGAAGAAGATGCTGATGTTTCCTTTCCACTACACCATTCTGCTGTGGAGTGTAGATACAGCTTCTTTGATGTAAAATTCCATGCTCTTTCAAGAAACTCTGAAATGCATGACTAAGAATTTTAGATCCATTATCAGTCATGATAGTCTTAACAGTAACTGAGAATTTATTAAGTATCATTTTTATGAATTCATGAACTATATTAAAGACTTGAGCCTTTGATGCCATTAAGAAAGTCCAAGTGCTTCTGGAATGATCATCAACAATAGTCAGAAAGTAAGCAGCTCCAAATAAAGAACTATGTTTGAAAGAACCTCATATATCCAAGTGTATCAGATCAAAACACTTATCTGCACAATGATCTCTGACAGAAAAAGGCAATCTCTTCTGTTTAGACAACTGACACACTTCACAGAAATGATCAGCAAAAGAATTTGCATTATCAAGAGGCAAATGTTTCAGTACATTTAGTGAGGGATGTCCCATCCTTAGATGCCATATCCTATACTTAGTAACACTATGTACAATGTAACATTCTGGAGCCTGTAAGCCACTACTTCTAATTGCAGCAATGAAGTTCTTCAAGCCTTAACAGACCTCTGAATGTGAGCCTTGTCAAAAGAGTCCTTATTGAGTATGTACAACTTCTTCTCTACCTTTCCAACATCCACAATTTTGTTAGTCATGAGGTCCTGAATGCAACATATAGTTGGATAGAACAAACAAACCATCATTATGTCAGAAGCCATCTTGTTTACTGACAGCAAGTTATATCTAAAACCAGGAATATGCAAGCATTCTAAAAGCTGCAGTTTAGAATCAATTGTAGCCTTTCCAATATGTCTAACACATTTTATAGTTCCATCGGGTAAAAAGACTGGAACATAATCTTTCTGTTCTTCAAAACTATTAAGAGTGCTCACATCAGAACACATATGCATAGAAGCTCCTGAATCAATAATCCAAGAATCCTTGAACTCATTAGTTAAAGTACTTAGTGCAAAGAAAGTACTCATACCTGCAAAGTCCTCAAAATGAGCAAAATTAATCATTGCTTGATCCTCCTCCATCTTGCCTTTTCCTTTGATCATTTGTCTCAACTCCTGCTGAATCAAAGATCTTAAGTTGTGTCCATCATTCAAGTTATTACTCTGTTGAAAACCAGTTTGTATTGTTTGTTGCTGCTGTGAAGACTTTTGTTCTCCTCCTCCATACTGTCCTCTTTCACTATGCTGGTGTACTGAGGCATCATCATCATCAAAACCTTCTGCCATATTTGCAAAACCCCTTCCAGATGATCTCATTCTAGTATCCCTTGGTTTCCACCACTCAGGAAAACCCTTCAGTTTATAGCAATAATCTCTAGTATGACCATCTTTATGACAATAGTCACACTTAAGATCCTTTCTATTATCAGATTCCCTTTTCTTGAAGTTATTTCTATTTCCATTCGCATAATTGGCTAGGAAAGCATTCTGATCTATTTCAACATTCTCAGCAAATACATGTTGAACACTCCTCTTATTTTCAATTTGTTGCATCATAGAAAGCACCTTTGATATAGTTGGCATAGGTTCAGTTACAAGGACCTGATCTCTAGTGCTGTCAAACTCCTCATTTAATCCCATTAGAAACTGTATTACTCTATTCCTGTTTTCTTTGTCACACAACTTTTTAGTATATGCACAGGTACAACCATCACATTCACAAACATCAATAGTATCTACAGCAGCAAGCTTATCCCAGAGACTTTTCATTTTTCCAAAGTAAATAGCTAACGAATTGTTACCTTGCTTCAGCAAACCAATCTCCTTTTGTAACTGGTAAATATGTGTTCCACTCGGTACCCCAAATCTTTCTTGCAATTCTTTCCAAATCTCAATTGCATTCCCAGCGTACATGAATCCTTCCACAATCTCATGAGAAATTGAGTTCAAAATCCATGAAGTCACCATCGCATCCACATACAACCACTGCTCATATAGTGGATCATTCCCATATGGTTTTCTAACTTTTCCTTCAACAAAACTTAACTTCCGTTTAGCTCCGAGAGCTAATCGCATTGCTCTACTCCAGGATCTGTAATTTCTCTCTGTCAAAGGCTTCATTACAAGGACTACTCCGGGAAAATCTGTAGAATTTAACTCCAGCAATTTTTCGGCAGCATCTCCACCGCCGACTCCTCCTCCATTGATTCCTCCTCCTCCTCCTCGCGGTGGCAGCTCAAGATTTCCACCTCCTCGCGATCCACTTCCAGCACCATACGAACTTGCTCCATGCGGAATCACCATGCTCTAGTAATTAGAAAACAGACTGCAAAATCCAGCCGATCAGCTTCAAGAAAAGAAACCTTAAGATGAAATATCCTCAAGAATCATCAAATTAACACTGATGCGAGTAAAATCCTGCTCTGATACCATGAGAAAACTCTAAAAACTAGAAGAAATCAATCAGCTCCATTGGAGCAGTTTAAAGGAAGAAAACGGTTTTGGTAAAGGTGAAAATGAAGAAACAGATTTTATTCAACTAAAACAGAACTTAACTTGTCCACACTTAACATTCTATTTATACAGAAAGTAAAAAGCTGGTCAACTAATGGACTAACTACTAATTGGTTAACTAACTAGCAGTTAGTTATAACCATAAAACCGGTTTTAGCATCATCAAACCGAACCAATACAATGAGCAGTATTCCAAGCTGAGTTGACAGCAATGCAGCAATCCTCAAACTGAGCTGAGCAGACCGAGCTGAAGATGCATTTCATCACGCCTTCCTGTCAAATCAGTAGGAAGATTCCGGTGCGTTTCAAAACCATGGCGCTCTTTGCTCTCAACCCCTAAATTCGCCAGAGCCCATCTCAACTTTCACATCGACAACGAACCCGAAGGCACCATCCTCAAAGATGTAATTTCCGATCACGATTTTTACACCGTAAATCTGGCAGACGAAAGCAGCCCTGTTCTTAGAAAGGTAACTATTCCGTCTTCTATTTGTGATGTGAAAAAGATGAATTTAGGACTCTCAGGTTCTTGCCATGGCTTGGTTCTAGTCGGAGTGGAAAACAAGAGGGATGGGTAGAGTTTGAAGCTGTTCAATCCCATCACTTTGGAAACTCTGAAGATCACGGACGATTTTGGCTTCCGCTCCTCCACTTATTCCTTGGGCTATGACAGTTTCCAAGATGATTACAAAATCCTATGTCTGTCTAGGTTTGCTCCGAAAAATGGGAGCATCTACAGTGAAGATGAAAACTTGGAAGAGTCTCAAGTTCTTGGGGAATATGCCTTCCCAAGTTCACCATTCTGTTGGATGGTTTCTAAATGGCTGCATATATTGGTCCACCCGGTCCGATGAAGGCCGGCTGATTCTTACAGCTTTCAATGTGGCCCGGGAGGAATTCAAAGAATTGCCGCCTCCTGGAGGCATTCATGAGATAAAGCGCGATTGGATCATCACCCTTGTTGAAGGTTGCCTTGCTGTGGTGTCTACGAGTCGGGGTTCTCTCGATTTTTGGGTGATGAAAGAGTACGGTGTTGAAGAATCTTGGACAGAATACAGCGTCACTACTCCTGTGGTGCTTTGTTGCGATTTCTGTGAAAGTTTTTGAGTGCAATTCTGGTGTTTGGGCAGAGGCTGAGATTGTTTTTAATCAGTGCGAAAGAAAGGAGCGGCCTGTTTATAACTGGAAAACTGGAGTTTGGAGGAATATAGCCTATTCTGGTTATTCTCCTTCCTGCACTCGTCCAATAACCAACTTTAGAGAGAGCCTTTTATCTCCCAATTACTCCTTCCGTCCCAGCTGAATTGACAAAGTCAAATTTTAAAGTCAAATTTGCTACCATAAATATATATTAATATACATATAATAAATATATCATTTGATATATTGTTGAATTTATCTTAACATATATTTTCTAAATATCAACTTTTTATACGAAATTGGTATATGTAGCTAGAGTTATTAATGATCAAACATGATCATTGAAAATTGCGTGCACGGTAAATCAGCCAATTCTGCTGGGACGGATGGAGTATTCCGCAGTGCAAGGTTTCACTTGAACAAAGTAAAAGGATCTATGATCGAACAAATTTAGATACTAGGATAAATATGTATTTAATATGATTAAGAGCACATCTCATCAGGTCTCCTTCATATCATAATTACAACATATATACTCCCCCCTTTCTTTATTAATGGCACCATAGATTTACGTACTTGGATTTAGGTAAAAAAAACTGATTGTAATTGAATGCAGAACATAAAAAATAGAATGAGTGGATGAAATTGAAAGAATCTTGTCAAAAATGAAAAATGTGACATTTATAAAAAAAAACTCAATTAGATAAGTGTGCAACTAATAGAGAAAGCAGAGAGTAGTATATTTTAAACTAAAAAGGTTTCAATGTGCCTCCAATATAAAATTTGCTGGTGTCCAAATAAATTGGAAGTGGGTTGCATCTTTCATATTTTTTAGGTGGTCAAGAAATTTACTCCCGAATTTCCTGGTATATGCTAAGCTGCTGCCAACAAAAATCTCATCATATTTCATCCACAGACCAAAACAATGTTTGATGTTGTACAAATATAATGTTGGAGGCCCAAAACAAACAAGTAAATATGCCCAATGAAAACTCATTCTCACCAAAGCACCTAAAATGAAATATAATTTCAATTGGTATAAAAAAAATGAAAAAACAACCTTCTAAAGAAACCCCTAAATCTCCTTTTCACTATTTCCCCCCAATAAAACTGTAGCTTACGCCTTGTCCTCTCGAACTTATCTGCATTTCATTTCAATGATCAGTTAATTTTAAATCAATTTAGCTCATTTCAATTCAATTCAGTAAAAATTTATTTGATGACCTTTAATTTAATTTAATTTAGTCATATTGCTACTATTTTTCAGTAAACTTAATTTTAATTTAGTTCAGTTTAATTCAAATTAGTTCAGTTTTAATCAGTTCAATTCAATTCGGTTTAAGTCAATTAGATAAGATTATCTACATAGAACATGGCCTTAGGCTCTGTAAAGCAGAGCTTATAAACCGCTTTGGTTATAAACAAAACACTTTTTAGTATTTGATAAAGTGTTATAAAATAGCTTATTTTCAAAGAATAAACTATTTTTGGGGGAAATGACTGTGATGCCCACGGAGAACAAATATTGCAACATCTGAACTTCATATGAGTTTTTTTCCTTAAGGCAATTCTTTGAAATGGGACTTGCCTACAAATGGATTTTCATTTGAAGTTCAGATATAAATTTTCTTCAGTAATTATGATCGTTCGCTTTGTATCCTTAGTTTTATAAGTAGAAGATTACACCCAGTTAAGGGAGGCAAGGAATTTATAGTATATATTAAAGGAGGTCAATTTTGGTCACATATTTTTCACTGTCACGTGTCACTCAAATAAATTTTTATGCTAGCTTTAAAAATTAATTTAAAATATATTTTTTAAAAGTTAATCCCCAATTTCCAATGCAAGCTTCTCCCCCCTAGATTTTCAATACTTTAAAAAAAAATATTTCAGTATTTTCAATTGATAACTAATTATATTACCCTATTTATGAGGATGCGAATTCTTTCGTAATACTTATTTTTAAATTTGATATATTTTTCAATTTGATTTATCTTTTTGATATTATCAAATTCCATTTCATGAAAATAAGTGAATTATTTTAATTTATTTTTTCCTCTCTGTAATCGATTCTCTCCACGCAATTTAATTTGCTTAGAAAAATATTTAAAATTACTATGTTAAACATATAAAATAATAGATGGAGTAATTTTTTTTTTGCTTATGTAAGTGTTTCTAATAAATTTTAATTTTGAGAAAATAAATCAATATAGAATATTTTATTATATATAATATATATTGTACTGAAAGATTTTACATGTAAACTATTTCAATTGTTTATTTAATACTCTATTAATTTTATTTGCAATTTTCTTGTACGAATATATTTAATTTTTTGTTAATTAACCCTTAGAAATGACTTATTTTAATTCATATCAATATGTGATAAGTGATAACATTAAAGAAATTATTTCATTAAGCTATATTATATTATAATATTAATATTAAATTTCAATTAATTTGTATAATTAATAATTATAAAAATATTGACATTGTAATACTATTTTTTTTATTATTTCTCTAAGAAACTAGATTTATATTTTTTTGGGATCAATTATAAAACTTCATACTTTCTAACTTTCTACTTCATTCAATTGATCATGAATTGGTAACGATACCCCTAACTTAAACATTTTAGATCTAACGTATATAACCTTTTGATATTATAAATGTGCCCCTCCTTATATTTGACCTTGGTTCTGCTAACGTTGTTGCTGGAAATATCTAACTTTTACTGCTGATTTCGTCTGAAAATGATGTACATAGTATAATTTTTGCTGACCACGGATTTTTTTTGGTCTTCCCTAAAATGTTTAGTAAAATATGATTTTTTCTAAAATGTCATTTTTTGGTTAGGCATGATTCAGTGATCATGGTAGTGAAAAAAACACAATGTTATAAATTAATCACAATATTTTTTTAAATATTGGAAGAAGAAGAAAATGGACATCTATAACTCAATTTCACGAAATTTAATTAGTACAAATTATCATCTAATTTAAATATTTTAATAAAAAATTGTATGATTATAATAAATACTCCATCCGTCCCACTATTAAGTTCTGAATTGTTTTTTCACGGTCTTCAATGAACATGTTTGACCGTAAATATTTTTAGTTGTATATAATAATGTCGCATAAAAAATTAATATTTAGAAA
>JAULKK010323313.1:0-11274 GCA_032355705.1 Rubia peregrina | reverse complement strand
GGGTCGTCGACGCCGGCGAATCGATAACCCTAACCTCTGCTCCGGCGAATCGATAACCCAGCGGTGGCTCGGGACGATAAGAATCAATAACCCAGCGATAACCCTATTGAAGCAGAGAATCGGGACGAGAAGAATAGGGATTCCCAGCGCCGCTCAGCCAAACGCCGGGAATCGAGATAATCAGGCCGGCATCGACGACGGGTTGCAGAGATTTCACCGGCGGAGGATTTCAGAAAATGGGTTGCAGAGGAGAAAATGGAGTGGATATTGAGGGTAGATTAGACATTTCACATGGCTGAAATTTTTTGTTCTATATTCTCTCTCTGCAGCTTCAATAGGGACAGAGGGAGTATTAGAGATCGTGAAAAAGATTCCTTAAAATTTGAGTTTGGACAAAGGGAGTACAGTATTAGCATTATAACATGAAAATCAGAATGGAACGCGTGTACACTCAAGTTCCTCTTGTTGGGTAGTTTAACCGTTTAACTTGCGTTGATGCTGTCAGCTCGGCCGACTTTTTTACTCCAGCGGTTCATCATATGCTCACTGCTTTTTGTGGGTCACCTCACTTGTGCTTGGTTTGTTTTTTTTAAAGACATAAATTTATATTTTTGGGTCATGTCAAGAACCTTGAGGTCGTACAGCTCCAAACTAAATAATTTAGGGAAAATGATAATTTAGGTTTACTTTAAGGTGAAATTATAGGTTTCGTTTCTCTTTTTGTACAATAGTTTTAATAGATTCCCAGATTATTAAGAAATGTTTATAATTGATTCTTTTATCAAACATATTACGTTTTAATTAAGTTACTCATTAACATTTACTTGAACTAATTTTTATTTATAATTTTACAAGTTTTGAGATTAAAATATTTTCTCTTCTTCCAGTTTTTCCTCTATAGCCTCCTCCGCCGCGTTCTGAACACCACCAATCCAACCATACTCGATGTATCTTCTATCATCCTCGCTTTCCATCTTCATTGTTTCCCAATGGTGACATAATCACCACTAGAAAGGTTGATTTAGTGTTGACTCACTTAAACGAACTAACAGGATGTGAGAATATATTGAGAACATTCTGTTATAATGTGGGAACGTTTTGAGAACAATTTTTTAAAAACGAAACGAAACCCTATAATTTCACTTAAAAGTGGGTACCAAATCTGCCATTTTCTCAAATAATTCATATGACTTTTCTATGCTTAATATATCTCATGGCATAACTCTCCCACAAATGAACATATCAATTCAATTTTCAAATTGAAACTCACATGCCATATCGGCAGTCTCCTACTCGATCCGAGTTGACAGCATAATGGTCGTGCTTGGTTTTTAGCAATGGTGTTCAAATATAGGAATTTGGTTATGCGGGTAGTTAAAATGTGGTTTGCGGTTTGGTCCGAAAGAATCGAGTGTTTGGAATTGTGGGCACTCTGATCATTTGGGTCGGATAAAAGGGTAACCGTTGCCCCGTTTAGGATTACAATTTTTGAGATAATTATCATTTTACTATGTTACTCCCTCTGTCACATCTATATTTGCACTCTTACTTTTTTCTCTATCAAAGTTTGACTGCATATTTAAAAAGATATATGAACAACAATATTATCGTATATGACATTACAAGTAGTTTTTAATTATCAATTTTAATTTGTCGTTATTATACGTAGGTAAACATATTAACGATCAAACATATTTTTTGACAGCGTGATAACGATTGTTGTGCAAATAAAGCTGGGACTGGGGAGTATATAAACTTGTATTAGTGTAAAAAAATGGAAATGGGGTTTAACAATTGAATTCTTGTAACATTTTTGGTACAAATAATTACCACTTCGAATCATTCAAAAATTTACTCTCTCCGTCCCAAAGAAAATGGCACATTTACTTTTTTACGGTCTTCAATGATCATGTTTGACCAACTATATCTCTAACTACAGACAAAAATTTTGCACAAAAATTTGATATTTAGAAAATAGATGTTAAGACGAATCTAACAATATCTCACATGATATTTTTATTTTATATATATTAATATATAATTAGGGTCAAAGTTTGTAAATTTTGACTTGGAAAAAGTAAATGTGTCATTTTATCTGGGATGGAAGTAGTAGTATTTAATGGTCACTAAGACTAACAAGTCTGTAGTCATCATCACTTCCTAATTAGGATGAACTTCACAAAATATATGATAAAGTGACGAGAATAAAATTATTGTGTTAAAATTCAATTAATATAGTGGAGAGGTTCTGAGAATTTGATATGAAATTTGTGATGGAAAAAATCAAAAAAAAATTGAATTGGGCCTATTGCTATAATAGGGTTGGGGCCATGGGAACAATCAGAAACTTGGGATTGAAAAGGAAGGTTCGAAACTCAGAAGGGAGAATTGAGAATTCAGCATTGAATAATATATAGATCTGCAATATTTAATATCTAATATTACGTATATATGGATAAATGAGATTTATAGAGTACCTATGTACAAAATATTATTTAATATTGGAATTAATTAAATAAATTTAAAATTTTCAAGGTATCTCAAGTACTTGGAAAATATCATTTATACGGTCCGGACCTGAACCTAAACCCGTTAAAATGTAAAATTTCTGGATCGGGTAACTTACCTTGAAAAATAAGAAAGTACCCATTATTTTATTCAGGGGCAATGGATCGAGTATTGCAGGTCGGGTATTTTTTATACTCCATGTTTCTATTCTCGGTTGTACATCTGCAAGGTACCGAGCTAGAACTATGTGATGAAGAGAGGGTTGGTCTTCTTTCTAATGTAACACGCATATTCAGAGAGAATGGACTATCAAGAACCCAGGCTGAGGTCCTCTCAAGTTGCCAACACATTCTATGTAATAGAGTCATCAGCCTAGCTATACAATCAACAACAAGATGATTCATCCAGGGTAGAATTAACTGGCACTACAAAACCTATACATAGTTGGATAACAGTAAATAACTAATCAACGTGCTTCATAAAATTCCCACATGGATAAGGCCTTTCACTCGACCGACGTTATATTTCAAAACAATTGTGTGGGTCATCCAGATGCAGAAACTGGAGCTCCTAAACCCTAAACCCCAATACCATAAATCCAAAAACAATTAGACCTCTGCAAAAGTGGCTCACTTCAACTAATATCAAACACCAAGATGCAACTCCTAAAATCAAGGATAACATATCAAAATATGATGCATTACAAATATGAACGAAGGGAAAACAAACATATACGGAAAAAATGAATCACACATATATGGGGGAACAAAAGCATCCAAACATGGTGAAAGGAAAGGTTAAATTTTTTGTAAATATACAATCAGCATACGCCAGTGAGCAGAGGTCAAAGGAGATACATAAAGATAACGCAGTTATAAAAATTTATCACCGGTAAAACATAAGCATGAGGAAAAGGAGAAAAAATAGGTTTTTGTGTAAAATAATGGGGAAAATCGATACCAATACAGATAGGTAAAAAGGGGGGATGACACGTTTTAGTAACTTACCCAAACGTGGACACCGCATGCTTCATTGAGGGAAATAAATAAAAACTGGGGGGTAGAGGGCGACCGATGAAGGAGGTGGATGTATGTAGGGGTGGATGGAGGAAGCGGGGAGGTGAAGGAGTAAATAATTAAAGGAAAAACCATCTATAGTCAACCGATTGTGGTCCCAAATCTACCATGATGCAACGAGGCATTGTTTTTCTGAGAGTAAGCAGTGGCAGGAATTGGTAATGGAAAGAGAAGCAATCAAGAGGAATTAGGAAGTGGGACAAAAGTTTCTTATTACTCCTTTCGTCTTAAGAATATTGGTTTGATTTCCTTTTTTGTCCATCTGATAAGAAATTGAACAATTTAACTTTTTTGTTCCAAACATTTTTATATGAACCATTACCAAAATTTCTGTGTAAAACTCTCATTATTGCCAAAAAGGGATAAAAAAATTCAGACCCAAAGCATTGAATTTGGATTGAAATTGGGCCTAAACATAAAATTGTCACGAACTAACAACTAGACAAGAATATTTTGGGAATTTTCTCATATAACGGAAGAAATCATATAGAAAATGGCATAAACGAAGTAGCAAGATGAAGAACAGAGAACAAATAGAAAGTTCTCAGCTAGAAGAATATGATCATACAAAATACTTGCCAATTACTCTATGAATTACTCTATTTAACCTCTCATCAACTACTTTCTAATTACCTAAGTTGATATTGTGTTAAACAGAATCGGTTGAGATTTATCAACAGCTCCTCCATCAGCGCGAAACAGTTGTTCTTCCCATCTGAACTAATACCAAGGAATTTCCCTTCTTGCCCTTATGTTTAATTGGGTTGCTTGACAAAGTTTCCCCCTTGAATTTTAGCTTATCCTCAAGTTGTAGATCAATATCTGAAAGCTGGAAATTGATTCATGGTAAAAAAGCTTCCTTCCCAATAATATTCTTCTTCAGGAAGGTGTTTCCACTGTATCAACCACTGAACCTTTTGCTGATTACCTGACCATTCTTCATTGTAGTATTTGTCAGGTCCCAATTGGAAAAAAAATCATCTTGATCAGAACTGGGAATATGAGTGATGGTAACTGGGGTGGTCCCTGATGTAGTTTTAATAAGGAAACATGAAAATTTGGTTGCACTCTATATGAAATAGGAAGTTGCATCTTGTATGCCATAGATCCAATCTTATGTAAAATAACAAAAGAACCAAAGAATTTTGGAGCCAGCTTCATGTTGCTTCTTTGTGCTACAGAATATTGTTTATATTTTTGTAGCTTCAAATAAACCAGATCTTCTTCTTGAAATGATCTATCAGTACTTTTGCTATCCGCATAAGTTTTGATCATGTCTTGAGCAACCTTCAAGTGTTCTGCAATAACAATTGTACCTTCTCCCCTTGTGAAATCAAATTCTAAATGGCAGAAATAACTACATCCGAAAACTCGCCTTGTGGAATCTATTACGTCTTAGTACCATAAAGATATTCATATGGAGTCATTTTAATGCTAGCTTGATAAGAGATATTGTACCACCATTCCGCCATACGGATCCATTCCTTTGAGGTGTCAGGTTTTTCTCCGCAGAAGCATCTCAAATAGGATTCCAAAATTTGATTAGTCTGCTCAGTTTGCCTATCTGTTTCTGGGCGATAAGCACCACTAAACTGCATCTTAACACCAAGCTTAGTAAATAGCTCTTTCCATAGTTAACTAGTGAAAATTTTATCCCTATCGCTTGTGATGGATTCAGGAAAACTATGTAATCTGTAAATCTCTGCCAAAAATATATTTTCAATTTGTAAGGCTGTGAAAAAAATGTGCTAAAGTGATGAAATGTGCATACTTAGTTAATCTATATATGACTACTATAACAGTATCAAAGTTCTAAGATTTGGGCAGATTTCCAATGAAGTCTATGGTTATGTGTGTCTAAGGCTTCGTAGGAATCAGTAAAAGTTGCAGTAAACCTGGTGAATGGATCTTTTCATGTTTACTCCTCTGATAAACTTCACATTGCCTAATGTATTGAATTATATCATCTCTCATGTTAGGAAATAGAACAATGATTCAATCCTCTTAATAGTTGTTGTTTGAACAGAGTGACCACCGAATCTAGATGCATGTAAGGATTGCAGAATAACCTGTCTGACCTCTTGTGATGCTCCTATGTACAATCTGTTGTTGTTCTTCAGTAAACCATTAGTATACTGATACTTACTATCAACCTGTGAGTTTTGATTGAAAGTGGCATTTAGAACATGCTCCTGAGCTTGGCTATCTTTCTTGTTGCTCTCAAGAATTTGATTTAGCCAAAAGGGTTGTGCTGAAGTAATTACTCTAAGCTTGGAATTTTAACCTTCAATTCCCATATCATTATTCTGACATTGAATATCCAATTCCTTATGACTGTCAAGAGGCTGAGAATTTTCATATATTCGATCTCCTAATCTTAGAGTTGATTGCTAATTAAAATTCCCCTTGTTAAGACTATGCAATAAATCCTGCTTCTTCACTTGATTATGAGTAAACATAATGTCATTATTTTTCTAGAGTTGATGTTGGTTTGTTAACTCAAATTTCCCAGAATATACACTCAGTAATTACTGAGTCACCAAACTTCCTAGATGAAGCATCATCGGCTACACTTTCCTTTCCTTTCTTATATTTAATCTCAGAGCTAAGGCCATATAATTTAGTAGTCCATTTATGTTGCAAAGCATTATTCAATTTTTTATTGAGAAGAAATTTGAGGGACTGATGATCAGTATTAATGATAAAATTATTGCCAATATGGTAGTGTCTCCATTTGTCAATGACCATAACTATGGTTAGAAGTTCCCTCTCATAAGTAGAAAGACCCTTGTTTCTTAGGCAATGATATTTGCTAAGATAAGCAATTGGATGGTGATTTTGCATCAGCACTACTCCCACCCCTGAGTCACTTGCACCAGTCTCAATTACAAAGCCTTTGTCGAATCCTGGGAGCTTAAGAACTGGAGCTATAGTAATAATATGCTTTTGGGAAGGCTGTTGTGGCTCTAGTTGACCATTTGAAAACATTTTTTTCTCAACAAGTCACATAAAGGTCTAAACGCTTATCCATATACTTTAATAAATCTTTTTTAATATCCAGTTAGGCCTAGGAACCTCTTAACTCCTTGATATTTCTAGGTGTTGGCCATTATATTATACAACTAATCTTTTTAGGATATATTTGCACACCTGATGCAGTAATGGTGTGACCTAAATATTCAACTTTATTATGAGAAAGGACATACTTGGAACCCTTAGCAAATAGTTGGTGTTGTCTAAGAAATTCAAGCACAAGTTCAAGATGCTGAATATGGTCATCCAAGTTCTTGATATCATCAAAGAACACCAATACAAACTTCCTAAGATGAGCCTTAAAAACCTAATTCATGAGTGATTGAATAGTTGCAGGATCATTAGTTAAGCCAAAGGCATAACTAGGAATTCATAATGTCCACTATGTGTCTGAAAAGCCATCTTAGCTTTTCCTTCTCTTATCATTCTTAATTGATGGTAACGAGCTCTTAAATCCAATTTAGAAAAGAATTGTGAACCATGATTTTCATCCAAAGTTCATCAATTATTGGAATTGGAAACTTGTCTTTGATGGTAAGATCAATTAATTTTCTATAGTCTATGCATAATCTCCATGAATTGTCCTTCTTAACAAGAAAAACAGGAGAAGAGTAGGGGTTATAGCTGATTTGTATGATCTGATACTTGAGCATGTCTTCAACCCGTTTCTCAATTTCTACTTTGTATGCATGAGGCTATCTATATGGCTTTATTTGGAATGGTTGTGACTCTGGTTTAAGAATAATTTTATGATCAACATCTATGATAGGAGGCAATCCTTTAGGAATATCAAAAACATCAATCTACTTGTTAAGAAATTGTTGAATTCTCCTTAGTAAAGTGCTCTCTTATCCTTCAGCTCCTCTTGACATGAATTGATCCTACATTCTGAATTTTTTCTGCTAACAAATCCTGTAGTTGGTGGCAGAAAGAAATGTAATCACTAGATTCACCTCTCATTGCAGTGTGGAGTAATTTCCTATTCTTGTAATCAGTTAACTACTTGGTTTCATAACCCCTAATCAACTTCGTTGTTACTTCCTTATCAGTTCCATAAAATGTCCAATTCATCCCTTTGTTCTAGATGGTGATGCTATTGTCTTTGAAATCGAAGGAAATGAGACTGTAAGCTCTCATCCACTCCACTTCTAAGATTATATCCAGATTTCCCAAAAGAAGTAACCCCATATCATAATTAAACTGATGCTGGCTAATCCACCATGACACCTTAGGACATAATGATTATCCTTGGACTTTGCTTCCATCTACCACTTCAACCAAGAATGGTCTAGAAGTAAATTTTTTGCTTCAAATATAGTTGTTTAACTAGATCAGGATTAATGAAAGTACCATTGCTCCCTATATCCAAAAGAATGCTAACTATTCTTCCTTGTATCTTACTATAAAGGGTTATAGAAAGTGTTATCAGAATTGTGTCCTCCTACTGCTTTCAGTGATGCAACTTCCGATTCTTTCCCTAAATCCCCTGACTTACTACCATTTTCTACTACAAAAATCTCTCCATTATCCTCCAAATATTTTGAGTTTAAATAGTTAATCTGCTTGAATTTACATACACTACAAGAAAAATGACCTATTATTTTTTCCATTTTACCTTGGTTTTTTGGCTTAGGAAACCAAAGTAAAAAGTTCTTTTATCTCGGTTCCTTTTATTTTTGAAGTAAATAATATTTTTTACCACGATTAAAAAATAACCAAGGTAACTAATATGGGTTATTATACTAACCAAAGTAAAATGTTGAAAAAATGAAGTAAATAATCTTACCTAATAGCTTGCGACTTTGCATATTTTGTTTAAAAAGGACATCACATTATATGTCATTTTCATCGACATGTCATGTGATGGACGAGTAGCGTCGCAGTTATGTAATTGATGGAACTTTTAGAGGTTAAAGTTGAAAAAGATTGACTTTGAAAAAGAGGAATTATTATTTTAAAATTTAAAAAGGTGATTTTTGTTATGTTACGATTGAAAAATGGTGAAATAAGAGGGAAAAGCACAACAACCAATAAGTAAAAAATTTGATGGTGGTAGAAAAGAAGGAAAATAGAAAGCCTGAGTCATACGCTTTTCCCCGTTTTGGGTTCTCTCTCTCCTCCCAATATCCCATCATCACCATTAGTTTAGGGGAATGCAAAAGGACAATTAGGCACTATAGTAGCATCCAATACCCTCCTCAAAATTCTCCACATTCCATTCTACTTCACTTCACTCATACCAAACAGCTTCCTACACACAGTCACACAGTAAGTTCCCATGCCTTTTCTGCTTGATTGATGATTTTATTTGATTTTACCTCTGTTAACTTTATGGGTTACAATTGTTTGAAAATGATTGACTTCGGTCTATAAAAGTATTTGTTCAATGGTTTTTAAAATAATTGTAGAAAATGGTGTTGAATGGTACGGTTGAAAATGGATTTTAAAACCACGCACATATCAAATCGTACATACAGTAAATTATATATTGTTCAAATATGGTAGTTAAATTATTAGAAAAATATTAGTCATGAAAATATCCTGACAATTAGTACATAAATCGGGGTAAATTTTGTTTTAGTTCTAACAGAACGGAAATTGCAATAAACTCAATCATATCGCATTATAATGACCTTGAAGACAATCGACCCCCAACTTCTATAACCTCGAAAAAAGGTGTCCCCAATGCGTAGGCGGTTTCTAAAAAGGAACTCGCCAAACAAGGCCTTGATCTTCCAACCCCCTGAGTACTTCATGTGTCACTCTCTCTCATAGCACCTCAGCACAACGTGGGTCATGTCATTCAACACGAGTGGTACAATGTCCCTCGGGATGTAATAAGTTACGAAAAAAATATTGATTAGAAATATATGTATATATACGTATGCAATTAACAACAAAATAATATTAATTTAAAATGTCTTACCAAAGTTGAGTTTTCCCCCAAGTTCTGCTACTTTAGAGTACAGTGGAAAGGTGGGATATCAATAGCCATTGTATGTTGTTCAAGGTCGAACACAAGAGGCTCTGGGTTGCTCCGTTGTACGAAGAACTGTATAAAAATATATTAATGATAAAGTGTGAAGATGTATTAGTAAATATGTATGTAAAATGGTAAAAGACCTAGAAAAGGGGTCGACTTGACTATCATTCGCTAGCCATTAGTCCTGATTCGAAAATGAAGATGTTAAGTGCAAACTAGTCTCAAAATATACATGGTGCGACGTCGGCCTTGCCTCGCATTTACATATCGGTCCAAAACAGTGGCTTGGTCAACATGTATCGATGATATCGCTCCTAGTCGACAAAACCGAACACTTGACTAACACAGAAACGAGGTCGCATATACATTTCTACAGTAAACTTAAATGCATGTATGCGACATCGATAAAAAATGGTAATACGGATGGTCAAACCGACATAGATGCGACGTCTCACACAGTAGATCATATTACTAAAAATAAGAATGTACGATGTTGCACACAATTTTCTATGACTAATATGTAACTGACATCATATCGACGTCACATGCATCAGAGGCAGCTATGGGAGAAATCACGGAAACTCAGAAAAAAGATACTTTAACAACAGAAAATTAGAAGATTAGAAAAACCAAACCTTTGACAAAAGAGAAAATAAATGGGGGTGGGAGACTGTTGGAATTTGCAAAAAACTTGGGAACATAAGGTTGAACTGAATGTGAGGGACCCCCATATTTATAGCCGTTTCAGAACGACGTCATTTTGGACCTTTGTCATGTCCACCTCGCATGCAGCAACGTCACTCCTAAGTCGGTTTAGGTGAAAAGGAACCGATCCATGATAGATGTTACACATTTATATGAGCCAAACAAATTCAACCCGCTAGCATAAAATGAGCTCGCCAAGAACCAAAATGATAATAGTCAAATTGTACCTTACTGCATCAACATTTTTTTGGTAGTGCATTTGATGTCCTCCACCTAGGGAAATAGTCGGTCAACCGTTCAAATTTAATCATTTTTTTGGTCGCAACAAATATTTGCTATTTTCAGATTGATTGAACCAAATTATTCATTACACACATGTCTTTTCTAGTTTTGTGAATGATCGTATTAACACTTTGTTTCATATGTTGGGTTAAATATTAAAATTTCAATAATATTAAACTAATAGATTATAGATTAAAAATTAAAATACATAAAAATAAATATTCCAAATTTGAATAAATTTATTTTTATTTGTTCCAAATTCTAAACAGAATTAAACCACCGTTAGTATATATGAAAGTAATCTATAGAAAAAGTTAATTTAAAATAAAATACATGCGTAACAGAGACCAAAGTTCGTCTAGGCCAGAGTGTGCATAAAATGTGGAATGATATCGCCGAATAAAGTCTGCAGACGATCCTCATCTGAATTGCTATGGATTTTCATTGGTCAATGAAAATATTAGAAATTAAATTAGAATATAAGAAATCAAATAAAAGGAATTTAAGAAGCAACCTAAACAAAAAAGTGCTCACCTCAATTGGGCAACGACTACTCGAACCTTCATTGTTTAGCCATAATTTCTGACATTCACATTGTCATGGATGATATATATATATAACGATAGATAGAAAATGGTTCGATAGAAATTGGCTCAATTAATCTTTTAAATCAGTCAGACATCGATC